>CM032770.1:600000-752819 GCA_019155195.1 Avicennia marina | reverse complement strand
AAAGCCATATCATTCTATCACAATCAGCAATATGCCAACATGTTTCATCCAATATGCTATCAGATAATGTAATGACAAATAAAACCCAGCAATTCTCTTAGAATTATTGGCAAGTTGCAGACTGCAGCTTAAGTCCTGGTTTAAATGAATACTTAAATTTTCTGTGAATTATACATCAGAAAACTTGGATTAATTGACAAGTGTCTGAACTTTCATATCCAGCGGTTTACACCTGCACTAAATTGCTGTGAAACCCAAGGCATGATTAAAATTTACGCAGTCAGAGAAGATGAGAAAGGTCGGTACAAGAGCAAAGTGTAAAAGATTTATTTGCCGTGAACAATAATATGCTTGCCCCTAAATGGTGACAAGTGCTTGAAAATTTATTTCATCTCTCCGAAACAAATTCTGGGACTTTCCAAGGCAATCAAAAAGATTCATAGGATCCAAGGCAATCAAAAAGATTCATAGGATGCCAGCAACTCCAAGCGCTTTCTTTAATTAACTGTGAAAAGAGAGCAAAGACAAAAGAGTTCACCACATTCGGCAACATAATTCTTGTCAGCATATGCAACAATGGTAAATTAGGAAAAGGAAACCTAAGGTCCAAAACAAACCTAACTAACATAAAACAAGTGGATTATACACATCAATGTTTGGGTCCACACAGACTCATAGAAGCTATAAAGGTATCTATAGTAAGTAAATATAAACCAATATGCTAAATGTTCGGTGTGGTTAAAATCGCATTTTTACAAATAAAACCATGCAATTAATGTTCTTCTGCATTCACAACAATCATCAATTTAAATGTCAACGCGTGGACAGAATTGACACATATTTACAGAATGATTCTACAATTAAGAATTCATTATAAAAGGTGTTCAAGCTTTAAAAAGGGAAACAGAAAACTCACCCGGATCACACTGCTGATAAAACTTCTCAACATCTGCAAAGACATCGACCAAATATGAATCAGAATCAGAATAAATTGAATCCCGAAATCCACTAAGCGACAGAATTTGAACAATATGAAAAGTTTGTAAACATGCAAAACACACACCTAATCCATTCAGAAACACGCACACCCAACTTTCAGCACAACACGGATACACTAGACAAATAAACAAACCCATGCGATTTTTTTTCTAATACAAGTTTTCTGTAGGAAAATAGAATAATTGATCGAAATAAAAATACCGTCGGTGAGGGCTTTGATGAGTCCAGCTCTACGGCCTTTGAAATCATTGAAAACTTCCTCTACGGTTCTTGGTATAGGATGCGGTGTTCCTTCCATTGCGAGTCTTCTTTGACAACAATTCAAAAAAACAAAAAAAAACCCAAGAAAACACCCTTACGATTCAACGCTTCCGCGGCGATACAACCGAGATTGACCAAATTAGGGTTTTGTTATTGGGGGTTGGGTCCCTTTGTCATGACTCTCCTAATTTCTTGAAATTAGCAGATAGCAGAACAACAGGGGATTAAATATGGGATTGCTGTGTGTATGCGTTTATGAGCAATTGTGAGGGAAAACAACTCAAAATCTGAACAAAGAGTGACGAAAACAGCGGGAACGAAAGTAGGGATGGCTAAATGAGGGCAGGTTTTGGTACCCGAAAAAGATTTTCAAAAAATCATATATAGTTATACACACACGTTGAATTTTGCTTCGGGGACTGACAATTTCCACCTAGTTATGCACATTTTGTGGAGGATCAAAATTTAAAAGTAGTACAAAATTAAATAGAAATAAAATTATCATTTTAATTAATAATGTGTTTTGAAAATCTGAATTTTAAAGAAATTAAAATTGTAAAAAATTAAGTATCCAAACAACGCCTTGATTTTTCATTCAGTATTGATGGGTCAGCGACGGCTTTCGTCCTCTCGTTTATGGTTTACATCAGAGCGGTAGGGTTGCTACTGTGTAACAAAATTCAAGATATTAAGCGTTGTGACGTGCATGATGACGTCATAAACTTTTGTCGTGTTGCCACGAATGAAAGCTGTGTTTGTTTTTGATCTGAGACTTGTGTTTATAAGTGCGTGTGTATATATTTTAAAATTATATAAAAATAAGAATGAAAAAATAAAATTTTAAAATATATTATGGTTGAAGTTTGTGTATTTTTTATTTTAGATAGAATGAAAAGATATATAATTGAAAGTTTTCACTACATTTGTTGGATATTTTATGGAGAACAAAAACAAAAATTATATTTGATTGCAATTTTGATTGGACGAAAGTTTTAATTTATTAAAATTTATATTTATATGCTTAATCTATACTCTTTTAGAATGGTTCAAGGGCTTAGAGTAATCGATTTTTTACTTTTAATATATTTTTTATAATGACCCTATAATTTAATCTCCTGTATTGGCAGGTTTAGTGCAGATAATATAATTATATTATGTACTAACTATTCATAGTAACTACCTTTTAATCCTGCTTGTCTCTTTCCTTCCTAACCTCTCCTATACGAATAATATAATACGCAAGCAATGGCCTCCCAAGATCTGACTTCGAAAAATTTAATATTATTTGATTTTTTATGATTTATTGAATTTTCACTTTCTATAATTTTTTTTTCTGTAAAATTCATTTATCAAAAAGTAAACACAACAAGTAATAAGTCTCCTTTCACATTTATTTTTACATCAGCTAGTACAAATATATTATTATTATTTTTACACTCACAACAATTGTGTTAGTAAACATACGAAAATGTTATTTTTGATCTCAGAATCCAATTATACAAATACTCATATTTATACTTAATTAATAAATAATTTCTTCCACCGCTATTAACTTCATACTTATTAATTTAACCACATACTAACACCCCATTCATGTAAATTTTCTAAAATTTTCAAACGAGTTTAACTTTTCTTTTTTAAATATATTAACATTTACTTTCAATTTTATTGTATTTCTATACCTTTTTCTATATGTATTTGTGTTAGTGTACATATATAATGAACCATTTCTCCTTAGATGATAAATTGTAATATAAAATACATGCATAAAATAATTTAAAATTTTATATAATATAAAGAATGTTTTTGTTTTTTAAATTTTATATTATTCATTATCATTTAAAAATTTTATAAACAAAGTATCTTACTATATAAATTTTATTCAAATTTAAATTTAAATTTTTTTATTTTTATAATTAATTAATAATTTTTTAATTATTATACTTATTAATCATTAAGTAAACATATATTTTTTATTATTATATAAACTTACATACTATCTTAACATTCAATTATTATTAAATACTAAATACATAAAAATAATTTTTGTATTCAATCAAATTTTACAAATCAAACATAATTTTTATCCTTACTTAAATCATTCAAAAATTTTCCCCATTCCAATTAAGAAATGAACATAGTCAATATATATGCGTGTTCAATAAATTATATTTCAAATTTTATAATTTTATATACACATGTATCGAATATGTATCCATTGTCAGTATCTAATAAGAATTTCATAGGCCATGTTTCTTTTTTTCTACTTTTTTTTTCCCTTTTATACTTTATGCAGTATTTTTCTAACTATAATTATTTTAAAAAGAAAAAAAATATAAAAAATTGAACACGCCGCAGCTAAAATAAAATGTTGAAGCGCAAGCATTGGAAGAGTTGGAAATGTGGCGGTCGAAGCTCAAATGATAGCTCATACGAATAATAATTTTTCTTCCACTTTAAATGAAATTACAAGATTATTTATGTAATTACACTAATTACAATCAATATTATATTTGTCTAGTATTTATAGATAGTAATAGATAGATAGATACATTTTAGTTTTTATATAATTTTATTTTTAGCATATTATAAATAATAAAATTATATAACTATTTACTGGTAATAACAATAATCGAAAATCACATGGCACATTCTTGCATCTTGCTTGTCCAATCCTCCGCAAAGCCCTAAACCCTATTTCGTCCTGCCCCACCACCTCCGCCGTCATCTGGAAGCCGCCGCGCCACATATAAACCGCTGCTTTCAGTCTAAGATTTTCCTAATACCACGTATCACGACGTTTAAATCTTTTTCCTTAATTACACGCCAACTATTAAGCAGCAGATGCATAAGTCTTAGCTATACTCCAGGTGAAAAATTGGAAGTGGGGAACCCCTGTTGGGGGCGAATGTACGGCATATCGCTACCGTTTATCAATTGTTAATTTTGGAATGTACCAGTCGTGGTTTCGGGCCCTTGCAGGCCGGCAATCCTGCCATAGCCTTCGTTTCCTTTCAAGAAACGCCACCATGAAATGTTGTGTGCAAAATGCAATTTCCAAATTTTTAGGAAATGGCGAGAGAACCATCTTATGTGCCACCAGTGAATTAAAATTGAAGCAGGGTAACAATTTATCTCATGGTATTACTTCGCAATTTTTTTGCACATGGCTGAACACTCATGCCCCACAGGTGCTTTGCTTTTGCAGTATCTTTTTTGTTAATTTTTAACTACTACCTGATGTCAATATGTTTCTTAGGGGGCGCAGCAATCCGTGGCATCGGAGTGGCACCCTGCAAATTGGTTAATGAGAGATCATTCTGTGGATCACATACTTCCTTTGCTGCAAATTTCTGCGTTTTGCCGGAAAGTGGAAAGCAGAATGATTTGTTGGATTCTGCTCTTTCGTTACAATCATGTGACACAAGCAGTGAGGTGGAAAAGTTTCAGGTTGCTGCAGAGTACTGTGATGATGATGAACCCAAAGCTAAATTCATGTCTCAAAAACCAATTGATTTCACAAATATTCCTATTGAGAAGCTTCCAACTGTCATTATTATAGGACGTCCAAATGTTGGAAAGTCAGCACTATTCAACCGGTGAGTTTAATCATCTAGTTATTTTGGCCTGGAGTCCTTGCTTCTCAGTTTCGGAATTTGTATACAGTTTATGTTTTAAGTTAGAGAACATCATTTAGACTATACCATTTTTCACTCTTATAGCTTCAAAACATGTTTCAATCATTACACTTTATACTTCGATTTTTTCCCCTTTCTATCTCTCTCTTTTACGCAATTTGCGAAAAACACACACTTAAAAACACACTCGAAAATAAAAGCAAACGTAGCCCTAGTCTTTGACCTGTTATTGGTAAGTAATAACAAGTTGGCTTGTGGAATTGTAGTTTGATTCGAAGGAGGGAGGCTCTAGTTTACAACACTCCTAATGACCATGTAACACGTGACATACGAGATGGAATTGCTAAATTGGGTGATTTACGATTTCGTGTTCTGGATTCAGCTGGCTTGGAGGCTGAGGCTTCTTCGGGTTCTGTTCTTGGAAGAACTGCTGCAATGACTGAAGATGTGTTGGCAAGTGCCCAATTTGCACTATTTCTTATAGATGCAAGGTTAGCCTTCTTCATATTTTTGAACTATTAATTGTACTGATGATTTTGAAACTTCCTATTCTCGTATATACCTGGAAACCAATTATAGACATAGAAATTTGCATTTTGTGAGAGTAGATATGACAATGTGAGAAACACATGATATTTGTTATTTTGAGCTGCAGAGGATGAGTCAGCTGAATGTTATTTATGGGCTAGAAATGCCTCATTAACTTTTGAAGGGAACATTCTTGTCTCATTGCATAGAACAGGTTGCATGATTATGTACTGACTATGGATGATTTCATTATTCTGTGAGTGTGCTTAACTGTTATTGCGGTTTCTTCTAATTACATGCCTGAAAAACTACCGAATTATTATTGTATTACATGCTTTTTAGTTGTATAGAAGTAAGATGTTATATAAATCTCTTCCTTCCTAATGAGGGATAATAATTTGTTTTCATTCATCTATTGTCAAGTCTAGAGATGGAATACAGCCCATGGACTTGGATGTTGGGAAGTGGTTAAGAAAACACGCCCCTGATATCAAGACTCTGGTGGTAATGAATAAAGCTGAGTTGCTTGATGACATAAATGGTTCTCTTGCTGCTGCTTCTGGTGAAGCTTATACATTAGGATTTGGTGATCCAATTGCTTTATCTGCTGAATCTGGGCTTGGAATGATGGAGCTATATGACGCCTTGAGGCCATCTCTCGAGGACCATGTGCTCCAGGTCATAAATGGTAAAACACTCAAGTTTTGGCCGAGAAGTCTTTGAAGTTCTTTGTTTTCATCTGCTTGATGTTATGGATGCAGGTGCTATTTATATCTTATTGGCATTTTTGATTATTTGGTAATGATGTGTTGGATTATCAGAAACTCAAAAACTATGTTGCCACATTTTGATGGTTGAAGATGTTCCACCCTAAGTTTACCTGTGAACAACATTGTGACAATTAGGATAGAACGGACAGAAGAAGAAAGCAAACAAATGTAAAGCTTAATGTGGTGTGTAATGCAGAAAACACATGTATGTCTCATGCTCCCAAAATAATGGAATTGCACTTTAGTGGGAACTCCTAAGTACATCGATTTCTATAATTTTATTTTAATGGAATTGCATGGAATGGCTCACAGACAGAGTCTGACTACAACACTGAACTGATTAACTGTATGTGCACTATTTACTTACTGTGTTACCATGCTTATCCACTTCATACTGGTACCTTTTTTGCATTGAGATGATGAACCTTCTGGGTCATTGCTTATTATAGAATAATTTAATAGGCATTTTGGTGTAATTATGTGCAAACATAGAGTGTGGACACACTTGAATCTTTTGAAGGTATTTTTGACAAGAGTTTTGGATTTTTTTCCTGATATTGTGTATTCCAATCTTTCTGTTTCAATAAAACAATCGCTTAAATTTAATATCAAAACTTGCATTATTTGCTAAATTTGTTAAGATTTGCGCATAACACGCCTGTTATCTTTTGGTGCGTGATTACTTGTATTATGGGATAAATTCATTAAGACTCACTTGTTTAATTAACTGGAGTATAATCCCTGATGAAATATGCATTCTGTTCCCAATTCCAGATGAAGATATAAACGGTAATAGCTCACCTGATGACGAGGATGTTGGCTCAAAACTTCCATTGCAGCTGGCAATTGTTGGGAGGCCAAATGTAGGGAAGTCTACATTGCTGAATGCAATATTACGAGAAAACCGAGTTTTAGTTGGACCAGAAGCTGGTTTAACCAGAGATTCAATCCGAGTTCAATTTCAGTATGAAGGGAGAAATGTATATCTTGTGAGTGTCAGGATCACCACTCTCTTAATTTCCTTGTATTAAAGATGTTTACATGCTGTTGTAGAACTTTAATGCAAGTAGATTTGATTTTTTGTTTTAATAAACTTAGCTAATTTGTTACTGCTAACTTCCCAGTTATTATATGCTGCATCTATTTCCATGTGACCAAAAAATTTTAATTGCTGTAAACATGTCGTTTTTGGTATGATTTTGTTCACTATCAATGTATCTTCTTTTACTCTACCTTGTGAACTAGAATTATTTTACATTCTTTTAGTTCACATGCTTTTTTGCTTTAAATATGATCAGAACGTGCTATGTTTTCACCCTGGTTCTGGGTTGTGGAATATTATTTTATGAACTGGTGTCTCAAAAGTCCCTATCCTTTAATATTTTTGCAACCTTTGGATTAATATTATACAAGGGTCTAGTTTTAATGTTTGTGAATATATTTGGTCAGGTTGACACTGCAGGTTGGTTGGAGAGGACAAAACAGGACAAAGGGCCATCATCCCTGAGCATTGTGCAATCGAGAAAGCATCTCATGAGGGCCCATGTTGTTGCTTTAGTTCTGGATGGAGAAGAGGTCTGTTTTATGTAATTATGTACGACTGCATTAGTCTGTCGAATTTATGGTTTTAAGCTCTACTTCATTTCTATTTCATATAATGCTTTTTTGTTTGTTGGTTTAAGTGGTTACAGTTTCATGAATTATATATTGCCGAATCTATGTATTTGCTGTTAAAGTAAATAGATATTCTTGTATCCAACAATGGACACTTTCAATCATTTCATCATGGCAAAGAAGAATATGTAATTGAAAATTTCATGCATTTTTCTGTTGCTATTTAGACATTTTCCTGAATTTGTCACTTAACATTTCTTTAGTGTTGAAATGATGCAGCTTGTAATGCATCATCAACTTTTGTTCTTCTGAAGTATTTCACTGTTATTTAGCTTCCAGCAAACTGAAATTGATATTGTAAAAGGCACTGTCATATGGTAAAGGTCAGTGTTTATACTATTAAACTCCACCTTGTTACACTCATCAGATAATTTTAGATGGCTGTACCAAATTGTTCCTAGTATGGTCTAAATTGATGTGTACACAAGCATGATTCATCTATGTTTTATACTAGTGCTTAACTGCCTTCATTAAACTAAGTTTGCCAGTCTGTGTTGTTAAGCACTTTATTTAGTCTTTGCCCATTGTACTGATTTTTCCATTTTGTGTTATAAGAGCACCATAATAATTAAGTTGAGAAGATAGTTCAGTTCCCAGTCCTTGAAAAAGATAAAAAAAAGCTAGAAGAAATGGAAAATCGTTGTTCTTTTTTCTACTGGAAGATCATGAATATATTTCTCAAAATGATCACTGTTGTTCAACACTTTTTCATCTATTTTGCAGTAAAAGCCCTTTTGTTTTATTCTCTCCTGTTAGATCCCTTTATGTTGGGGATGCACGAGGGTCATCCCCCTCCTTCCATAAATCCTAGTTCTTGAGATTGAACATTAGGGTAAATAGCCTATAGTTGTTCTATTGTGGAATGTCCTATAGTTTTATTACAAGATACCTTAAACATACAAGCTTTCCAATGTGACCTGCGAAGCTCTATTCTTTTTTCATGATTAGATAGCAAGAGCTAGACGGAGCATGAAGCATGCTGAAGTAGTCATAGCCAGGCGAGCAATAGAGGAAGGGCGAGGTTTGGTGGTTGTGGTGAACAAAATGGATCTTTTGAAAGGAAAACAGAATTCAAAAATATATGAGAGTGTGATCAAGGCTGTACCTGACGAAATTCAGTCTGTCATACCCCAGGTCTGTCATGACAGTGTGGGAAAATTTCCATTTTCTCTTAGCTTTGTGGTTGGCAAACTCAGTGTCAGTGGTTGCCAACTCAGTCTGACTCTGAGTTTGCCAGCATTTTTAAACTTTTTTTCCCTGCATTTGGAATCCTGTTGGAAGAATTATCATTTTTCTTTGATTTTTTTTCTCCTTCAATAATATATTATCCCTGGAATGTTTTAGGAGTTTGCATAGTTATATCTGTGAACCATGGGGATGGAATATTCGTATTAATTGGAATATGGGTCCTGGTGTTTATATGTGATGCGTATCTCGTGTGCTTGACACTTCTGCTAGGCAGATCAAAATGGCAGACTAAGACTAGGCGTATGGAAACATTTTAAAACCTGAAGATTGATTGTGCTTTTTCTCTCACCATGGACATTTTGTGGTGTGGTGGGGTGGCAAACTGTTTCAAGTTCTTTAGTGAATAAAGCCTTTCTTTTTAATTTTTGGGCTCCATATGTTGGTTACGTTATTGCATTTCATGCTCTTAACACAACCTCTTGGTCGAGGAAGCTTTGTCTCCATATTTGTGTGATTATCATCTTGTTTTGTGGCACTAATAATAATTTGGCCTTTTCATCAAGAAAGGTCATGAAATGAATAGTCATATCAAAATACCTCTTAATAATATTCATTATTAATGTCCCATTCATGCTGACTGGTTTATCAAATAAAGGTCTGTTAGTTTATCATGATGATCATGTTCCTTTTTTTGCTCTCTTGTTTTCTTGATGCTTTAAGGTGAAGGAATGAGTTGTTTTGAAATTGCATAAATTAGCTGTTATTGCATTAATGGAATTGAGCTGGCAGGTTACAGGGATACCTGTGGTATTTGTTTCTGCACTTGAGGGAAGAGGTCGGTTGTCCGTGATGCGCCAGGTTGTTGATACGTATGAAAAATGGTGTCGCAGATTGCCAACAGCACGTCTTAACCGCTGGTTATGCAAGGTTTGCTGAAATCCTCCATTCTTCTGCAGCACTTAAAGTGGCATGCAAATTTGTGTTTTTGTGATGGTACTTGATGTTTAGGTTATGAGCAGACATTCTTGGAAAGATCAATCGGCCCAACCCAAGATCAAATATTTTACTCAAGTAAAGGCCCGACCACCTACATTTGTTGCATTTATAAGTGGGAGAGTCCAGCTTTCAGACACTGAGCTGAGATTCTTAACAAAGTCACTAAAAGAAGACTTCGATTTAGGTGGAATACCCGTGCGTATAATGCTGCGCAATGTGCTTAGGCATTCTGAAGGTAAAAGCAGCATCAGCAAGAACACACGAGTTTCTGGAAGAATGACTGAACGTATGATGTCTGACAAAAGAAGCACCACTATTCCAGAAAACGGTGCTGGTGCATGAAAACATAACTTAATTTCTTCTTCAGCCAGGCAAATTCAGACGTGCATACTTGCTCATTGCCTCTAAGCGCTGGGTAAATCACACGGGAAAGCCATACCATTTTCCTCATAAAAAGGGGTGACATCTTCCTTGGCTAGCCTTTGAGGTTGGTTGCAAGATCAATGTTGATGGTTATTCCTGGTATGTATTTTGAAATCCTGTTTTTTTTCTTTGTTTTTAACTTTTCCTCATGATGTACAGTTCTTAAAAATGCTTTGATAAGATAACATCAAGTTGATGGTATTTAAGCCAATTTATTTTTGATTCATGTTCCAGGACTGGCTTATTAATTATTATCACCTCAAAACCCTTGGTATTTAGCACCACATAGACTTCACATTTATTCGTGTTTGTGTGTGACATTTTGTTGCATATTTCCGGAGCATATTATGTTGTGTGTAAACATTGCCTTGAGCGAACCTTCGTCGCGGAAGAAAATGGAGATGTTGCTAAACGCGAAATGAGCCGTGGAATATTCTACTGGGATGGATTATGTTTTTGATGATGTTTGGATGCTTATTTTCATGTTTATGTTGGGATGCAAAAATTAGGAACATGTGAATTTTGTTGGGTAGCAAAAATGGAAACCAAACTTAGGCAACGAGGTTTCAACAAAACCTAGTTTTACTTTCAATCTCATTTTTCAATTTTTTTTAAAGGAGTGGTATTTTAGTTTTGTATTAAAAATCAAAAAAGCGTTTGCAGTAGTGATGTGATTGTATTTTGGTGTAGTTTTACGTCGATACATTTTCTATTAGGAACGATAAAAACTCCCAAACGCCAAAAAGGCTAATGTCTTCATATTTCAGAAGGACAAGGCTTTTAAGTTACAGAATGGAATGACTTGATTTTGTGATGGAAAAGAAACAACAAAACCTGAGTCTCCACTCTCCAAACCTTAAATTCAAATTTAATTAGATTTGCGGGTATTCACTACAGTACATTTTTGTCTGTGACAAATTAATTGTTGAGCTACGTTCGTTGATGAAGTCTCATCAATGCATGCACATTTTGTAATGATTAAATGTTTTTTAACTATGCCTAATTTCACATATAATCTGGAAGCGGTTTAGACGTTGGCCCAGTGGCATTGTAAAATGCCATTGGCCTTATTTGTTTTCGTTTTCACATAAAATAAAGACAAATATCTTACTCATTACATTTTAAAAATTTTCCCTTTTTCTTTCCTTATTTTTACACAGTTTTTCAGAATACATGTAAAAGTCATACTTAAATATGAAAACAAAGCCCATTTAGTGTGGAGAGATGGCAATGTTAGCTTGTTTTATTGTGTGCAACATTTAGTAATTTAAAAGAATTTGTTATAGTTGCTAGAACGCATAGGCCATGTTTTTAAAATTTGATGATGTTTCATACCCATCAAAATTTACAGAATTTAAGCATACAATTTAACAAAATTTTTATTCAATTTGAAATTCAAATTATTCCTTATATTATATATATTTTCAAATATTTAAAATTAAATTATTATATTTATTCACAATTAAATCAATACACATACAACTTTTCCATCATTTTCAGTCCAACAAAATCACCAACCAAACATAGCTATCATATTTTAAGTTATACAGGAAATATTAATCCACAAAAGTAATATGCCCCGCTGGGATCAAAGATCGATTAATTTGCACTAGAAAAACTAACATAAACCTTGGCCAGCGTGGAAATAAGAAACATTAAGGGGAAAATCTTTACTTCTTATTACATTTATTACAGTTTTTAAACTATCTCTCTCTTGCAAATTTATTATTTTCAAAAAAACCAGAAATATACGTTTAAAAATTAAAACAAAGCCATTAACTTTTTGCTGGAAGGCACTCTTGTAATTTCCGCTTAGTTGAATATGTGTCTTATTTGCATTTATGAGATTGAATCACTGGCTAAAGTGCCTTTATTTTGAGTCAGATATGGTACTTTGAAGAAAATTTTAAGGATATGCATTTTCCTACTTAAGATGGGGAGAAAACTTTAGGTCATTATAATGAAAATTATATTTGGTTAGTAAGATTTGAGTGGGTAGTAAAATTATTTTAATATATATTTAATATGTAATAATAATTAAATGACGTGATAATATATAGATTTATAAGTAATAAAAAATGAATGTGACTAAGAAAATTATATGGATAAGTGTTGATTTAATTGTAAATAGATATAACAATTTAAAAATTATTAGTTAGTTATAAAAAATAAGAGAGGAAAGGATTAGAATTTGAATTTAAATGAAATTTGTATGGTAAGATTTTTGGTTCGCAATGTTTTCAAGTAGTGATGAATAATTTATTTATAAGAAGTAAAGAAACATAGCCTAAGGGAATAATACATTGTTAATGGACAATTATATCCTTCCCAAGGTACGGAAAGTTATTTGTCAATTATGAATTTAATAATATATACTAGCAGTAGATGCACCATCTATATGTGTGCGTACAAAATTTAAAATATAATTTATTATATAAATATATACATTCTATTTATATTATATAAAATTTTAAATTATTTTATATATGTATTTCACATTGACTCATTTTGTGTGTGTATAAACTAATAATACATTATAAAGATACCAGGCAATTGAAAGTAAAAATTATTATATTTAAAAAACAAAAACTAAACTCAATTGAAAAAAAGTGAAAAATTTACATGAATGGAGTGTTAAGTGTGTAGAAAGTTAAATAAATGTGTACGAAATTGAGTGCTAATGGAAGTTAACTATTTACTAAATATAGATAAGGGTATTATTGTAATTGGATTGTGAGACCAAAAAGGGTCTCACTCATTATTACTAGTATAGATAAAAAATACTAGAAAATTGAAAGTGAAAATTAGTATATATATATATATTTTAAAAAAACTAATCTCAATTGAAAAAAAAAATGAAAAATTTAAATAAATGGAGTCATAAGAGGGTAGAAGGTTAAATAAATTTGTGTGAAATTGAGAGTGTTAATAAACGTTAATTATTATTAAATATAGATAGAAGTATTATTGTAAATGGATTGTGAGACCAAAAGTGGTCTCATCTATTATTAATGGTATAGATTAGTAAATGCATTTAAACGCATGCTTATATGTACATTTATATATGTCTATCTGTCTAGCTATCTATCTATATATATTATTAGCCATTCGTATTTCAGTTCT
Organism: Avicennia marina; assembly: GCA_019155195.1. Lineage (NCBI taxonomy): Eukaryota > Viridiplantae > Streptophyta > Magnoliopsida > Lamiales > Acanthaceae > Avicennia > Avicennia marina. The sequence continues at coordinate 739,219 of CM032770.1, read as the reverse complement.
AAACTACTTTATATAAGTAGATAAATTCTAGACTCATTCTGATTAAGTTGGATAATATGGTCAACTTTTGAATCATAAAACAAATTTAGTTTGCAAAATTGAGCTAATTATTCCATATGCAGCACAGCGTTACGGAGCTTATTGTTGAAATACAGGCTCCAAGGGTTACATAATCTACTTAATTTATTTATTTTTATTGATGACTTGTTTTATCATCTCCTAACATTTTTCATATATCAATGTAGCATATTAAAAATTGTATCAGATTAACACAAATTACGTATACATGGTTACTTTTTTTTAAAAAAATATTGATAACAACAAAATTTCATTTTTTCCTCTCTCTTTCTACTTTTTTTTTTATATTACTTCTAATTATTTTATTTTATTTTTAGGTTAATGCAGAAATAAATATAGATATGAAAACATATACCTATAAAAAATCAACTAAATAGATATTTTTAATTTTATATTTAATACATTTAGGCATAATCATTTAAGTGTGCCAATATTGGTAATAATGAAAATTACTAACAACCAATTGCCCAAATGTATAGATACATATAACGTATACATGCAAAAACAAAAAACTCTTTACATTAAATGTTTAACAAATTAATTGAATAATTTTAAGTTGTTCAAATAAGATTTCAGATCATGAATGCCACAGGTGAGAATTTTAACAGCTCAAATTTTAAGTTTTAAGATAACAAAGTCATTAAATTCTTTGGATAATCTCGTGTTACTAGACATTTAGATACCTCCACGGCTGCAGCCATTTCAAGCTTTAGCCAAAATGGAGACATTTCAAATTCATGGGTACAAAAATCAATTGCTCAAATTCAATTCATAATTAGTTAGCATAAACACCAAAGCAATTATTTTGATTTTTTTTTAAAAAAAAAAATTATGCAGGTTCAAAATAATCTATTTTCTGTATGGGCAGAGGATAAACTCTTATTTTAGGCCAAACAATGCCTAATTGCCATAAGGGGAAATCATTTCTTCATTGCATTCCTAACAAAAATACAACATCCAAATATAGGTCTAAAATCCTCAACTCCACATTTTTCTCTGAATATTAATTCAAAATTTTAATGCCAAACCATTTACCAAAATATTCATAGTTCTCCAAGTCTTTCATATCAAGGCAAAAAATTAAATTGAGACCATAGACCATTATTTCTGTAAAGTCGTGCTTTCATTTGTTGAAAAATCAAGAGCGAGTCTTTAAAAAAAGAGAAAGTCAATGTCTTGAAGTGTGCTACATTCAAGTTATGGTGATTCAACAAACCAATAAGCTTAAGGCTATGGTTAATACATGAGTTAAGCTCACGTCACATTCTAAACCAAGAAATTACCGGTAAAATGAACTTTTCAAATATAGTTTTTCTCACTTTGCAATATAATAAAAATGCAATAGAGTTACGAAAAAAAATTAAAATTAAAATTAAATTCAAAAATGCAAGAGAAACATGATACCACTTCACACGCGCGCACATGCATACTTGATGGGCCAGTTGATGCGAATTGACCTGCAGGCGAATGGGCCAACTCGGACAACACACACAATTTATCTTTGGTGTTCGCCTTCTGAAAATTTAAGGGGGTCCAACACATGCAACTTTACCTTTGTTTCTGATCAGTCGTCTGCAAGTCTATGATTTTTCTGTATCTGTTCGATCATCACATTACCATTCTGATGCCTAACAGCTGCCCATAATTTATGGTTCTGGGACAGAGAAACAGACAGACAGACAGACAGAGTTTCCTTCATTTCACTCACATAAAACCGTATCCATGTATACACATAAATATAGGCAGCAGGTACAAGCTTTGTTGTCTGTCAGAAAACAAGAAACACGAGAAGTGATGACACAGAAATCAAGCCATTAATTTTTGTTTCACCTTCTACCATATCCAGAAACACACTTACACAATTTAAAAAAAAAAAAAGAAAAATGTTTTAAAACAAAAAGTAGCCTAAGTATGAAACACCAAAAGCTTTTACAGGCATGTAACCGAATTTCCTTCCAAGTCAAAATGTGGCTAATTCACACTGGATATGTTTGGAAGCCTCTAATTTAGACTATCAAACCTTGTACTGCTAAACATAATTTTTATTCAAACTTAAATTTAAATTTTCTTTTCTATGAGTAACTAATTAATATTCAATTATTATATCAGTCATTAATCATATCAATACTTATATATATACACATATACTCACATTTTTATATATTTATATTCTATAAATTAATTACTATTCCTATATATTATATCATTATTATATATCTTATATATTTTTAAATAAATCAAAAATTTCAAAATATCAAAATTTTACAACGAATTATATTATCTATTCTAATACAACTCCTATCGAACATCATGTTATAACAAAACCCCTCTTATAAACATAACCACTGCATATAACTTATCCAAAAATCTCCAACGGAAACCAAGAAACCCTAAGAAGTAACATAATTATTATTAATGAAGTTTTGAAAGTGTACATCAAGGGGAAAAAGTGAGACTTCAGGCTCAGTCAACATAGTAACAATTAGCATAATTAGGCCGCATCTTGAAACCATTATGGTGTCTATTTCATGTATATAGGTGCACATTACATGAGATGACATACATTCATACATACATGTATGTATACAGATAAGTTACTTGAAAAGGTTGGAGTAGTCCTTCCCTGCTGCCTCTGGAATAGCATTCCAATCCCACAATCTGTCCGAGAAGGCAGCTGCCTGCTGAAGAGAACCCGGAACGACAACGTTGAGGGCCGCCTGCTGTTGCTGCTCCTGCTGCAGATTGGAGAAGTGGGACAGAATATTCTGCTCATTATTCTGGCTGTACTGATCGTGACGATGATGATGGTGGTGATCATCAGGAGGATCTCCATTGCTACTGATTGAAACGGATTGTTGAGGGCTATAAATGCTCACCAGCTTATGGAGGTCGTCCATTGCATGCGATGAAGAGCTAGAGAAGAGTGGGGGGCAACTGGACAAAGAAGGGTTACGAGGCAGCTTGGATTGGTGCAAAATCATCCTACTATCGTTGTCTTTTGATGCTGAAATTGCAGAACAAGAAGCCGCCATGTGGCCTAATGGATGGCTGATAGGGTACGAACGTGAAAGGGCAAGATTTGTGACGACATCAGTGCAGCCACTTGGCTTCGTTTCGCTTATTTCTCCATCCGTTTGCTGAGATGATCCTCCATAGCTATTGCTATTATTTGCTTGTACTAAGTTCTCCATGGCTCGATCTGCAGACTGCCTTTGTGATGATGATTGTGGCCCTCTTGATGATGATGATGATGATGAGGCCTTCGTTGGGAGGGATCGAGGGAGAGATGGGTGGTCTTCTACTCCGGCTCTTTTGTAGACACGGCAAAGTGAGATTTCAGCCTGAAAGATTATAACCAAATTGAGTGCAAGGAGTTGAAGAAGGAAATTCAAGGTTTTTGAATGGAGAATCATGACACATGAATCTTGTGGCCGTCATAATGATTTTGATCACTGTATTTAATGGGTTTCACAGGAACCATTCTTACACCTTCCAACGCATTGTCCAATTTTATATTTTCAAACATATAATTTAATAATTTTTTTTAAAAATTCAAATTTAAAATTTTTTTGTTTAATTTTTATAATTAATTAATTATTTTTCAATCATTATACCTATTTACAATTAAATTAATATCTATCTATACATACATATACTCACACCTAAATATATTTATACCCTACAGAATAACTATTATCCTTATGCACTGTTGTATTATCTAATTATTATTATATATTATATATATATATATTTAAATAAATTAAAAATATTTAAAACTTACAACAAAATATATTATTCATTTCCAACAACTGTTGCCAAACACTCCTACCAAACGCATCTCCTATCAGACCCCCCCCTCCCACATTAAAGAAGTTCCATTCATTCATTCAAGCTTAAGTGAACATTGAACTGGAACATTAATCACATTTGTCTTTCTTGATGTTAATTGAATGCTTTGATTCAGATATTTTTAGGAGAAAGAGGAATTAATCCATTAGAAAAACTAAATATTAGAGACAAAAGCTTTTTATTTTCACACAATAAGAATTTTCAAAAATCATACAGGACAAACAATAATTCAAATCGCTGCATCTGCCATATTAAGTTGTCAGTATAATATACACACATATATTCTTAGAGGTCAAAAATAACAAATTAGACATTGTAACTACTAATTTGTGGAAATTGTTACAACAAAGAAATAAAAATTTTTGCAACTAAATATATTATTAACGACAAGCAATTAGACTAAATGCACTACTTAAGATTTCACAACAAATATTTACTATTTTTGTACTGTAGTTTCTTGGTTAATTCAAAGCTGTAAAAACCAAGGGACAGTTCTTCAACACACAACGATTGAAAGCACAATGAATCCTACTGAGAGAGAGATATATATATATATATATATATATATATTTATTTATTTATTTATTTATTTATTATACACACGCACACACATACACAAACACACGCACACACATACACAAACACATATATTAATCCTTTCAGATATTGGGATTTCCATGAGGTAGATGAAAAGAGCCACAGGAAGATTACATGAAAACTTCCATTTTGCGATTATTATTGTAATTAACAAAGTCTTAACACAAGCAATAAAATAAGCATAAATTCTTGATGTGGGAATTATCATCGAAACCTTTTGCAGGCGTTCTGTCTCGTGGTGAGGCAGGCGGTACTCGTTCATGATCCAACTTGTCCGAATTCCTTTGGGAGCCTTGCCGGAGTAGAAAACAAGGGTTTTCTTGAGGCCAATAGACTTCAAATTCTCACTTCGGATCATTCTATCGGCACCAGTGGCCTTCCAATACCCAGAAGTCGTCACGCGGTTAGGCCGATCTCCGTTCCTGTACTTCCTGTCCCTTGGTACATAAAAGTACCATTCCTTCTCCCCTACAGCGGCCAATGCTGCCGTCGCTCATCGTACAGTACGACAACAATCAATACCAGTTCACAATAAGTTCTCATAAAGAATTAGAAAAGACGAAATTGCTTGCAGATTAATGAAAGAAACGACCAAAAGGGGGAAATATAAAAAAGGGTTTGTTGTTCGGAAGAAGAAGGATAAAGAAAAAGTCAGTATAGCACTCCGCGTGCGTGTGTGTTTGTGTGTAAATATATCATATCTATGTATATATATGTACCAGGAAGTTCCCAAGGGTCGTAGCGATAAAGGTCTAAAAAAGTGATGAGTTCGACATTGAAACGCTTGCCCTCCACCTTACGGCGGAGGTAGAATTCGACGAGCTCCTCCTCCGTGGGATGGAAGCGAAACCCGGGCATGACCACGTCGTGTTCGTGCTGGTCGTGCTTGCTCTCTTCTTGTTTGTTGTCATTCATGGCTGCCGCCGCAATGGCCATAAAACAACGGCGAAACCCCTCTCGAGAATCACCTCTCCCACCTCCTATATTTCAGAGACACACACGCGGAGTGGTTGTGGTACAAGCTATGTGACAATTGGAAGTGCAAGCCGTCGTGTTTACAATTATAGGGTTAGCTAGCTAGGGAGGGGATACTGCAGATTCAAGAATTAATTGATTACTCAGACGAGCCAAGAAAATGTGAGGATTATAGTGTAGCTAGGGGAAGAAGGAAATGGAGGAGAGAGAAGGTGGATGAATGAATTGATAGAAAAATGTACAGAAGTTTTGAGGGCTGAGGGGCCTACGGCCTACTGGCTACTTGGGGGAGAATTGGGATTGGGAAATTAAGGTGTGAAAAGGACATCACAAGTAGAGGACAGCATGGCCAAGGGGTCTCGTATGTTTGCTGTGGCTTTGGAGCCTTCTTTATTCCACAAGGTCTTTTTTGGTTACTTTTTTACAATAAATTGATCGATTGCATTGGTGAAAATATGTTTACTTGTTTATATTTCCCTTTTTTTGGGTCTTTACAACGACATCAACACTTGTGTAATAAAATTTTTTTGAAATATATTATACTTCAAAATACCATTTAGATTTTTATTATTGCGTGAAAATTGGTTACATAAAGGCTTTGCTTGGATGCCATTTTTGTTGGGAAAAGGAAAAAATGTGTGTTTTAAGTGTGAAATTTTAGAAATAATAGAGGGAGAGAGAGAGAGGGTTTTAATAAGTAGTATATATATATGAAGCCATGTGCAATTTTTATGCATGCACGGAAGTGCGAATTAAAATATATGGTGTTTGTTTGAATTAAATGATATCCTACTTTTATAAATCATGTAAAAACGGTTCAAATACAATAACTTTGTAAAATACACATGAAGAAGAACCATCACAACTAACACATCTTGTTGGTCAATACATCATGAATTATTCCATAAATACTTGGAATAACTCTATTTGGAGAATTCACAACGAAATTGAGTATACTCAAGTTTTTGGGAGATAGGAAAAATATGAATCAATAGCCAAATATCAAAGGTTGTTTGTGAACTATCATAAAGTGCCTTTATGTAGTGTTTAGGCCTTTTAAAACAACCTAAAATTCATCTAAACTTGTTTGGAAAAGGCTAGAAATTAAAATAGTAAAGAATCCTATGTAAAATACAAAAGCTCGGGCTTCTCGAACCCATGCAATTGATCTTGACCTCTTCAGATCAATCGCAATGTCAATCTCATCATTCTGATAATAAAAACAGAATGATCTCATCGTCTCGATTGTAAAATCAGAATTCTAACTTAACGTTTGTAGTTGACGTGATCACTCACATTCCTTAGTGCTCGCAATTCTAGAAACCCTTAAAACTCCATCTTGTCGATGGGCCATCATCTTAGATTGATTCGAACTCTATGTGATTGATTTGTCTTTGCTATGATCAATCCATATTTTGTCCCAAAACTATTTGTTTTGCAGCAAAGGTGATGCCATTATTTCCTTGAACTTCTTAGTCTTGAAATGCATCATAAGCCTTTCAAAAAGTAGCTCGTATTGCTTGTGATCATCGATTCTATCACAAATCTTTGATATCACAAAAAAGGTTTCTTTGCATAGGCCTTCTGCAAAATCTTGGATACTTTGGGTTTACTTTGATACTCAGGTCAATTTTTATGGATAAAGATGAAAGAAAATATGGGGGCAAATATAGTGAAAGAATGTCAAGATATTAACTTAAAGTTATATTTAAATTTGAGGAAGAGGGAGCCCGAAATTTTAACAATGGGGCAAGACATTATTTTTATTAGGTGAAAAGCAGCTACATATATATATATATATATATATATATATATATATATATATAGATATATATTATGTATTAATATTCTTTATAGGAAATATTTTACTTTGTAATGAATTCATGTCAAACGTATACGCTTGTATAAATTTTCATAATTGCAGTTTGTAGCCATTAAGTTTCATTAATATTCTTTATAGGAAAATATTTTTACTTTGTAATGCATTTATGTCAAGCATATACACTTGTATAAATTTTCATAATTGCAGCTCGTAGCCTTTAATTTTTACTAGTTTAACTTAATTTTGAGGAATGCATGAGTGATGGAATGTAAGAGTACTCTTCTTAGTTTTTTGAGTAAAATTTTTAAAATACTTGTTATAATAATTTTAATTGTAATCACTTCACTATATTCTCTAATGTAAAATATAAAATAAAATGAAATAGAGAGTTTATTGATAAAGATATATCATCTCCTTCATTAAAAGAATGTATTCTATATAGTGACTACTTTTGGTTACTTAATAAGTTTTATAAAATATCTTCTTGAATAAATTTAATCATAACAATTTATGTCTATTCTCCAATGTAAAAAAAGTAAAAACAGAGAATTTACTGGTAAAAATATACTATTTCACTTATTGGAAAATTCATTATTTTAAACTTATAGTTACTAGTTAGACCTGTTTGTATTTTTTGCTCTTTAAAAAGGATTTAATCAACATAATTAATTCATATCAATAACAACAAAAGTATGTTTCATTTAATTAATTTATTTATAAACTTTTTTTTATTGCAGGTGCAGCAAGCAAGTGTGCGGAAATGCTTGCATACGCACAGTTTTTGCTAAATATTCTATTTAATCCATTTAATTGAGTTCTTCTTTGCCCTACCTTCAATTAGCTTTCAATTAATTCTTGAGTTAACTTAGTTAATTTAATGGGCCAAATGGAGATTAAAGCATGAACTTAATTAATGAAGGGTGAAAATGGTGATCCTTCTTTTCCACTTACATAAACTAGAAAGAAATTCCAACTTCTAAACTCTTTTAATTAATTAACATTAATGGCAAGCCGCCGCTGTAGCTAATTGTGATCTAATTGTCCTTTTTCTTGTACTTAGCTAGCAAGGTAGTTATTAATTGATTAGGGGGTCTTTTGCTTAATTTATATATATATATTTATATATATATATATATGTATATATATATATAATTTCTCTTAAGTTCTTGAAATTTATAATACACATGTATTATACATATAAGAAAATTTAGTTGCACAATGTGTAATTACTTAAACAACTTAAATTTTTCGCATGCTATCTTTTTACTCAGCTATCACAATTTTCATTTACTTTATTTACTTTTTAAATTTAATTTATTCTTTATTCTTATTTTAAAAATTTCTCTTTTTAATATACTTTATATTATTTTATTATTTTTTCATATCTTTCAATTCACTCTTGTATTTTAAACTTTCTCATATATTTTTAATTTTAAATTAAATTAATTTTGTTTATAATTAATGCAACAGATAAAATTGGACACGTGTTGACTAGGCCAGTAGTACTATTTAATTTTTATTTTGAAAATAAAATTTCGAATTTGTAATTGTACATAAAATAAGATTATAGAGATTATGCAATGTCAATAATTGACAATTTCATATTTATTATGACGAAACAAATAAATAAACATGTTCATATGCAAAAATAAAATAAGAATTTCTTATTTTTAAAAAAAAAAAATTACAAAACTCTAAAATTTAATTTTTCAAAGCTTACAAACTCTTCCTTAGTAGAAAATTATATCAAACACTTTAAAAAATCTTATAAACTCTTAAATATTTGTTATAAAGATTTTAAAAATTCAGTCAAACACCCGCCTACTACGGCAGACACATATTTACATACTCAAGCATCAATTATAAATCTTTATTAGAAACATAATAATATTTTTTTAAATATACAATATATGAATTACAGTACAGCAAATACTGCCACTGCTGTTAGTAACCTTTAAAAAACCTCTGTTAAGTAAATGATTGGAAGAAGTAGGCATAAATACGTATAAAGGAACATTCAAAATTCAAATAATTACGTAAGTAATACATGTAATTATATGTTTTTAATTTGCATAGATTATACCTAACCCACACACAGACACACGTACATGTGGTATGTGGGGTAATGGTGGGGATGGGTTGGAGTGCAGCTTCTGTCTGTGTGGGACTGATATACATCATCTGCTTGGTCAAGAGAAGCCCGTGAACACTCTCCCTGTTATGACAATAGCAACTGCTTCTTCCCTTTTGATTTTATTATATAATTCTTTTATATTACTTAGTAATTTTGGCACACAATATGTGTGTGTGCTTAAATTGATATAATATAACAGTAAAAATATTTTCTTAATCTATGTTATTAATATTATAGATTTGTTTATTTATATTTATTTTATACTCACGTAAAAAATATTACAACTAAAAAATAATAATAAAGAAAAATTTTTTATTAATAAGTTGAATAAAAATATATTTGTGAACTTACACAATGCAACTATGTTAAGACTAAACCATTTATAGTAAAGACACAAATATAACATAAATCAAGATGAAGAGGGGTATATATGTTAATATACTTGGCACGACCAAAGTAGTCCAAAATTTTAATAATATAGTATAGATATTATATTCTTTTTTAGATTTCACAATAACTTTAATATTTTGTTTTTTGCCAGTTGTCTATACGTTCATTGATTCTATTGCATATAAAGAAATAATGCATTTTTGTTTGTAAAATTCGCAGACACATTTTGCAGTAGAATGTATCGTTTCCCTTTCAGTGGTCCCAATTTAGTGATATTACGACATAAGTTGGTCTTAATGCCACTCCTTTGTGATCAAAGTCCAGAGTCTGATCTACTGGAAATTAACTTGGAATCGACACCATTCATTTCCCTTGTCTTCTCTCTTTTATTTTTCTACTAATAATTGGAATTTAATTGATATATACCTTAACATTGACCCTCTCTTTTTTCTTCATTACTTCAATTATTTTTCTTCTTTATTTTTTTGTTTGTAGTGTGATGAATAATAATTCTTTGTTGAAGAACTAGAAAAAAGTTACGAAGGTTTTGAAGAAGGAGAATTGAACTTTCAAAGATGAAGTCAATGAAAAATGGCGCAAATGTTTTTGAATTTTGATATAGATGACTGGTGTGCCATTTTTTTAAAATTCCCCTTACTCGAAAATATGGAAATGTATTTAAATTTTATGCGATGAAAATTTTGTGTTTGTTTACATTTTTGGAGGGGTTAAATTAGTGTGTGTTTTTATGTAAAATTTAATACATATTGTGAAAGCAATAAATGTGTATGCTTGATTTGATTTTTTGAATTTTTATACATGTAATATTACTTGATAATTTGATGATATAATAGTATATAGCAATAGTAAATATTTTTTATGTATAAGTTGGTATAAAGTTAAGTGAGTGTGTGAAGTTTAGGTAATGATTTTATTTTTAATAGATGTAATTATTATATTTTGAATATTTGTGTGTGTGTATAAATTGTTTTTTGAAATTTTTTATTTGGTTTTTGCCTATATTTTAAGGATTTAAAAAACCCTATATATATCCTTTTGTAAAGATCCCAATCTTCCTAGTGATGATATGCGGGACAAACATCGTTATAAGTTGTCCAAGTGTAATTTTTTTCTTCAATTATGTTTGAACCGAAATCTTTATTAGCACGCTAGTACAAACTAAAATATTTTGAATTTCATTTTTGAGTTCGTATTTGACACGTTGAACTTTAAACGTATCTCTTGTAGATTGTTATGTGACGTTTATATATATATATATATATATATATATATATATGAGGAAAAATTATGTGCATACTAGTTATACGTATTCTCCCGTATAAAATATATATGGTAGAAAAGGTAAACACTAATACGAAAGTCAATTTTGGCAACTTATGTAGGGCAATTGGAAATCAAAAATGCTATTCGGATTTGGGGTTCGATTTCTAGATTTTTCAAATTCCTGCAAAAAGTGGGTTGACCTAGTCATAAAAATATCCACAAACTCCTTTTCCCATTCAATCAAGTAAATTAAAAAATAAAAATGAAAAGAGGACGAAGAGATGGATGGAATTTTATTTTTCCTTTCAAAATAGAGACGTGGTCGGAATGATTGTGGACCATAGGATTACTGGAATTGACCCACAATAATCCTTCCAATAATCCCGTGTGGCCCGGACCATTTTGGCGGTTGTCAACCTTTCTATCATTCTACGCTTTGTTCCAAATCGACCAGTTCTCCCTATTTATTTAGTTATTACTATTGTTACTAATCCTATAATTAAATTTTGGATTGAAACGCAAGAATTCATAGCTTTCAGTCACTAAATTAAACCTCAATCGAACACTACATTTTATTTGAGATTTAATAAAAGAATAACTTTAGCTATTTTTACTCTTCTAATATACAAAATTTTTGTGGGCAAGTTAAAAAAAGATTGTTACATTTTATAAGTAATCTAAAATATAACTTTATATATTTTCATTTAATCGCAAAGTATATATATACTTTAGCTATTTTTACGGCTTTATTAAAAATTGTTAAATCCTTTGCACCAGTAAAGCATAGTTATATTTTATGATTAATTTAAAATATGATTTAATCATAGATGAGCTCTGGTTCTTAAGTTACAAACCTTTCGACCTAAAACATTTATAGTCCTCAAGATAATTATAACCACCAAGTCGAGCCTGGTGAATGAAAAGTTATTAGAAACCAGCGTACAATGTTAAAACAAGAGAAGATTTCTAGCATGAAGTTCTTGGAATCAACCCTAATCTAAATTCAGTTCCTATAGAAGATCAGTATTTCAAATTCCTTGGAGGGTGTGTGAGTTAAGTGTATGAGTAAACTCTAATTTAAAATCTTATCAAATCCGTATATCATTTACCCTATATGTTGCGTCTTATGGTATTAATTGAGCAACATGTATAAATAAGATTAATTCATATTTCTCGATGAATTTTTGGATGAAGTTGCAGTATTTCTTAAGTATTTTGTATCATTTATAAAATTATAAAATTGATTGGAAAAAATAGAATAGAATTATTTAAAACTGAAGAAGGTGTAAGGGAAGAAAAAAAAAATACAAAAGAAGGATACAATTTAGACTCTGTGCCACCAGAATTATGTCCTTAACTTTAATTAATATATTGAAAATATAAATAATTTTTTTTTTATCTCATTTGCTAAATGAGGAAGAAAGAAGTTTGGGGAAAGAATAAAAATAAAATTAAGAGAAAATAATGAAATAAATAAAACTTAGAGAAAATGGTGAAATATCTATATGTGTGTGTGTGTGACGAATTAAACTTGATGCAACCAAAGTTAGGTCTCTAGCTTTAATATAAAGCATGCATGTCTATATAATATTACTAAGAAAATAAGATTTTTTTTGCACAAAGCGAAATTACACAGCTCCTTTTATTTTAGATTCTCTTATTTATTTTATGATTTTCTTTTAATTTATTATATTTATTTGTAATTTCACTCAAATTTTCTCTCTTTGTATTCTTTATTATTATTTATTTATTTATTTATTTATTTTCTTATTCACATAATTTTTATGCTTTTAGTTTTAAGTAATTCTACTTTTAATAACTTTATAATTTATAAATAAATATGACTTTTGCTAGTATATGTAATTGTAAAAGAAGATGATATGGCTGTGTCTGGAATTTGGACACCGAAATTAACGCACACAGCTTGGTTTTGACACGCCCAAGACCGACCAACTACAAGAGACACTGTCATCAGCCGCCCAACCATTCTCTGCCTCACTCATTTCATTTGTCAATTGTCACACATAACCCTAATTGTTTGTAGGCAACGATTCCCATTTATCACTGTTATGCATCAATCCATAAAGAAAGCATATCATTTTCTGGCTTCACTTTCATCTTTTTCTAACTACTCCTTTACTTTTACATTAACTGCTGGCACGTATATACATGCAAGCAATGATCCAGCTCAAACAATGAAAGAAGAGACAGAGAAAGGAAGAAGTTGTGCACAGCAATTCGTGGTGTTGAAATATTGAATCCATCCATTCAAACATCTCTGGCTCCCTTCCAAAAAGCACTAAACTGAATCTATGCAGCTGGTGAAAAGGGTCACGGAATGGTTCTTTTTCTCGAATCAATAATACATGCAAAAGTGGCAATTGTGAGAAATGGGCTCTTTCTCAGTCGTGGGTGTGAGTTGTAATTTGAGTCTCATGTGTTTCGAGTAAATAGAAGACAAAACAAATGGCAGCTTTTGGTATTAAATGAGAGTGCCGCCGTGAAAGCACACTCTTTGCTCTATCGAAGATTTTTTTTTTTCCATTGGCAGTTAGGCTGTCTTTTCTATTGGTTTTGTCCTTCACTTGATAAAATCATGTGTGTGTACATATTCACCACTCAACTAATGGGTTGTACTCTACCGCTGAGCTGACAGACTTTATATCAATTGGACGGCAAGATGTTGTGTATTTTGGTCATATAGATTTGGTAGATCTCATTTTTCATTGATTTCACGATAATTCAAAGTCATTTCTTCTTGGCTAATGGAATTAATTTATCCCACTTAAATTTTTATCGTTTTAGCAAATCACGTTCTTAAGTAATGTAATATTACTTTATAATTTACCCCCCTCAAGTTGTGTATATGACAGCATTTTTGACCCTTAAATGGTACTTTTAGATCAAAAATAGAAAACAAAAATCTCGATACCTTATATTGTTAAATGTTGTTTTTTTCGAGATTATATGATTAGTAAGTAGATGTATAAACTATTTATGGACATTCTGAAAGTTCTCCTGGTAAATGCAGAACAAGAATGTGTTCCAACTACTGTCACGGCCCAAGCTTTCAGCAGAAGCACACTAACCCTTATAGGTCCTACCTTAGGGCCCAGAAATAAGTATTTTTATTGGTGTTTTTGTTATTTTTATTATAATATATATAAAATTATTTTTTTATATAATTTTATATGCCTTTTGAATTATATTCTTGTATATTTTTAGTTCTCTCATTTTATCTTTTTTTTTTGGTCATGTACAGTTAATCATAAAATAATTTAATTTCTACTGGAATTCATTATAATGAAAAAATTTTTGTGACTTATTAAAAATTTCTTAAGCATACTAATTGTCTCACTATGACTTATTATTATCATTTATTATTAATTACTATATATTATTATAAGTGTTGTTGCTGCAGCAGAGGAAGCTAAATATTATAGAGAGGATGGCAAGAGCTCCCAATGGGAATCCCTTTGAATAATGGTTCTGTTAAAAAAAGGAAGCAGCAAGTGCGTTTGTAAATGCAATGGAACTTTAATGGACTCTATTTCACCCAAAAATGAAGAATACCGACGCTTTAATATTCAGTTTACATTTTTTGTTAGCTAGAGCTCACTGTTTATGATAAATAAGGAGAAAGACGACGAACGACGATGACGACCACCACCACCTTTGAAACAAAAATTACAAATTTGCTACCAGGATAAGACGCAGTCTAAGGAGTAAATGCAAAATATGAAGATCTCTTCTGTCGTGATACAAAGAAAAAGGGCTATATTTTGGACGGACAAGAAGAAAGTACCACATAATTTGACATTCGTCTTCATCAACCAAGTGCAAGGTAAAGGCTACCACCTTTGGAATCAACGGGGTGATGCATTGTCCGACAGCTTATCTCTGAGGTCCTTGAGAGCATCGACAATTTCTGAATCAAGATTGTGCTTCAACAATTTACCCTGCATTGAAGTCGATCTGCAAAAATATAGACGACTATCATGTCATAAGCGGCCCACTTTTAAAAGCTTCAAATCATAGGATGTATTGAGCAACGCATCAGAAGCAAAGTTGCTGCGAGAATACAATCATTTGCCTCGCTCTGATCATTAGGTTCCTGTGTTATGAAAGCAAATGATCAAATTTATATTCATCACAACGTGCAAGAATTCAATCCTGAGAGTTAGTTAATGAATATTTCAAAGAAAACCCCACAATCAGCATCCCATCGTTGGCCATTTCAACAATATCTTTAGTCATGCCTCAGCAGCCAAAGGCAGGCGCTGCCAAGCCGGCAATTTTTATGGTTCTGTAATTTTCTATCATGTTAGAAACTGGTATTTGTTTTCCGGGGATTTACAAGTTTGAATTGAGGGGTGACGGCAAACAGCCCTAGACGGGGAATGTCTAGGAATCCCATCCCACACCCACATAGAGAGAAACTGGAAAGATGAAGAAATCCAAAACTTGGGACAGCTTTGCTTAAGTTCAAACATACCTATGTTCTCGCAGCATTTGCTCTACCTCCTTTTGCGAAGCTTTGATCTGCATTACACTCACAGCATCAGAAAAATGGGAGAAAACAGATCTACAACACCTGGGAGAAATTTAATCTGTAAATCAGATTTACAACTATATGAATACTGCATGATAATCAGAGATACCAAGTTACATTAAAAATCAGTTACCTCAGAAACCAAAGCCTTTGAACTCCATACAAATGCTCCCTGAAAAGAGTAATCACGCAGGAAAGTCCATTAATATCTTAGTCAAAATAATCTTAGTAAAGACCAATAATCACAGTCACATCCCTCAAGAAAGAGCTATTTTTATTTTTTAAAGTTCAACACAAGCTTCTTCTTACTTCAGTAACCTCATATTCACCTGAAAACTACCAGACCAGTATTCTAGTTTGAAACAACATGAACAGTACAGCTATGCCATATTTGCCAGAATCCATCACACGAAATGCACAGAAAATCATTTGAGTCCAACATCCACAATATTTTGTCTTTCTCCAGCAAAAACCACCAGTTACAAACAAATTTTTGTTTGACTGCAAGTGTTGCAACAATCAAGTCAAGATATATAACATGGCAGCTTAGAGACAATGTAAATCATTTAATTAGTGATGAAACGATTAAGAAAAACTCGGTTTTTCACCAAAACATATCAAGTAATATGATGACAAGTCTATGATACAATAGCTTGGTTCTACTGTAACGGTTTGGCCCTCAGGTTAATTTGTAAATTGTAACTCAAGCACCTTCATGATAAATTCATACTCCTGAGTAAAGGGTATAACAAATTTCAGTTATTATAGATGAAAAATCTAAAATTGTAAGGGGATACATACTGCTCCATAAGCAGCATGCTGTTGACAATGATCGGATGTCACAACCCAGACTTTTGGACAGCCATCCTCCCTCAAAGCCACAACCTGATTTTCTTAAGAAGAGGAAGTTATAATGTGAAGACAGCATAATTACGGTACATTTCCCTAGAAAATAAGTACAACGCCCCACAAAGAATTGAGTTCCAGGAAAAATGGGAAAAAAAAATACTGCCTTAGAGTAATCTTGATAACTGAACATTACAATTGTCCGACTGTCAAGTACCTTATAGTAAAAATAATATGGGTCAAAAATAAACTCTAAAGCATGACAAAGACTAGCAGATTTTCCATAGGTCAAACACTTCATATTAGTAAGCCGTTCACAAAGAGTTGCCAACTCATGAAAGTAACTATATCCATAAATGAAATGGAAGCAGGGAGTACATAAAGCTTGCTACTGGTACAAAAAATAATCAGTTTCTTGATAAATTTAGTTTTAAAATGTTTAAGAATAAGAATCTAGCCATTGAGGAAGAAATTTTAATTATTTCTCGTACCTCTTTCTCAATCCATGCATCAGCACAGGTTTCGCTGGAGTACACTATATCAACACTGCAAAATTACAAAGTTGATATTTACACCAAAACAAAAAACAAGAAACACGCAAACAGAGCCAGATCCATTAAGAGAGAAATTAAATTTGAATGAAGAAATTATGAGTGGAATGTCAATCCTACAATGAATCATAACAAAGGAGGTTTTCATCTCCATCTCAACGACAAAAATAATATTGAAACTAAAGATGCTTTCTAGCTCCATATGAGCAACCTAGAGGTAAAATTTGGCAAATATGGCTATATGTCATAAACTAGGTTTTCTTTTCTCTTAAACCAATCATCATGAAATGGAAGTATGCTTCAAAAATTTTTTCCGTGAAGAAAATTAGTGCCTGAGATATGCAACGCAATGACTTGTGATATGAAGCCCATATAAACATGCAACATCTAGATAAACCACATGTGCATTACATTGCAGTTAGAAGAAACAAAGACATATATCACACATCAAAAGAACTGTTTTTTGTAGTCAATAAAATAAACAAAATAAATATTCCAAGAGAATCGGGGCTGTTGCGGTATGTAGAATCAGGAAGAAGTACCCAACAAAATTTTCTTTATGTGTTGGTAGGCCGGACATCATAGCATCAAATACAACCACCACTTTCACCTCTGTACATGAAATAGTACATGAGATAAGTAAAACTGGTATATAAGAGAGCCTATTTAAAATGAGTTTATAATATCCTCTAAGTACATATAAAACAACAGAAACATGGGATAATACTTGATCATAAGTCCTAATATAATTGGTCCAAGTACACCAAACGCAAAAATTAGCCCAGAGCAACGATACATGTAAATTTCCTTAAAACCAGTAGCCCACTCCAAGTTTACTATGAATTTCAGGAATGAGTTATTTTAATTTGGCAGAAACTATAGAACTAAACTCTGTCCGCAAAGATGTAACGATTTGTAGATTTATTACAAAGAAAAAAAAACGAGAAATGGCATACATGCAAAATTTTCTAGGGTAAGAAACTTTTGTTGCATTGACTAATTGAACCCATTGTAATAATCTTTGCATTAAATAGTTAAATCTAGCTATTACAGAATCTTTGCTCCAATATACCAGTGATGCAGTAGACAATGAGTAGAACTTTTTGGCATCAGACAAACTACTCTGTGCAACTATTTTGAGAAGCACAAAAGGAGCACTTTCATTGGCATTCAGAGTCTTTATAAAGAATCACAAGCAAAAAGCTTCTTATTCTATACACTTTTGATCCATGACAAGCGTTAGAAAATGCTTTTCATACACTGTCTGTACTTGGGCATCTGCTACACGCCAAAAATGACCTTTTATTCATCCATGTAATGGTTGACTCACTACATGTTCTCAACTGCTTTCTACAGTGAAAGGCACCATTCTTGGTGAAGGAAGAGTGACTCATAGACTCCAAAGTGAAACATTATAACAAGAAAAGCAATGGGGGAAAAATCCTATTACTCAAAAATCCAAGCCCATAGAATTTAGCATGATTCCCCATGAGGCAGTTACTAAACATTCTGAATATGACATAGGTACTTGGATTACAGTGAGAGGACAATACGTAATTTACACAAGTTATATAACACCATTCAGGAATTATAGTTAGTGTTTATATAAAGTAAAAACCTCTTAGCATACTAAACGTTACTAGTTCATCTATAAGCTTTTGGCGAGCAATGTCAAGTCTTCCATTGATGAAATGCTTTTTCAACTTAGCCCAATAGCCACATACGTTATAGCCATCAACAAGCAAGACAGGACTTGCAGTCTCTACACCCTGGTTCGTGCTGTTGAAGAAATTGAGCACAAAAGTATGCTTTAGATGTTCCGGAGCAAACAGATCAAAATAATAGGTTTTAACCAAACAATGGAGGCATTACTAGTAAAGAGCCAAGGTAGGATCACGATAAAGCTCTGTGTCTTCGGGCATTTCATCCTTCTCTACCCTCTTTCTGCGGTAACTAGTATTAGGCCTTGGAGTGCTTGATTTCTTCTTTTGGAACTCCTATGAAGGTTTAATCAAGGAAGTTAACAAATAATATAGAGAATTAAATTTCAGCACCAGAACCTTAAGAATTCTGTCAAAAAGTAACCTTCCATAATCTTAAGAACTGCAAGTTTTGCTTCACGTTTGACGTAATTCTTGGAGGTGGCGGCTTTGCACCCTATTAAGACAGAACCCCTCATTAACAACCAAAGTTATTTCATACGAGACCGTGCACTTGCCATTGTGCTAGACAGCTATAACTAATAGCACATGAAACTTGCCAATCTTATATAAACGCTAATCAGAAGAGCAATTATTGGTCAATATTCCCCTCCCTTCAATTGCCCTCGGAACAAGGTTGGCTTGGCACCCAAGCCAACAAAAAGCTTTTAAACTGGGAAAAAGTGTGATGAAAATCACCAAATTAGCATCAATTCTTGTCTGCTGAGCTTCCAGCAATGGCTCCAATAATATTCATTAACAAGCTTAAAATAATCCCCCTCTCTCCAATCCACTTTTTATGGCCGCTTTTGATATATACAATCAATCAATTCGAACTCTCGAGTACAAATTACTACAATCGAGTAAATCACCGTGCCAAATCTAACGAAAGACCAAAAAAAAAAGCAAGAGAAAAGAATTGACTACCTTTGAAGAAGATGATTGAGATGCCTTGCTCTTCTTCGCCATAATCTTGGAAGAACAAGCGTAGCCACCGTATGCCAATGCCAGGACCGATGATGATAATGAGGTGGCTGACATGGGTTTCATGGGTCTGCAGCTATATTACCCTTAGTCGTGGAATCCTGGTAAAACCATTCATCTTTGTTGTTTTGTTCTCCAGAATACTTGAAATCCGACTCGGAAATATGATTTCACTTCACGGGTCTTGCACAGTTGGACTTTCCACTGCTGCAGACATTCACCCCATCTTGAAATCGGTCCAGAGTTGTGCACAGTCTTTTGCCCAGTTGTTTCATTATTGAATAATAAATAAAGAATAGTTTTTTGGGTAGAAGCTGTAGATTGTTAAGGCCGTCGTGGCTCACAATAAGCCACCCCTTGCAGTTGGTCAAGCCTTCAAGGTTCAAATGGATTGTTGTAGCTATTTATTTATTTATTGTTATTTAAAAGTTATAAATCAATTAAAGATTAATTAAAAATAACATAAATTAATAATTTGATTATTATTTGCTAAAATAATTACTATAAAAATACCTATATATATATATATTTTTTTTTTTTTATGGCTTCTAGTGAAGCCTAGTTGTGTTTGTTTTGTGTTTTTTAAATGTAAAAAAAAAAATGTGGGTTTTCTGTGTGAATAGTTACTAACATTGTGCGTGTTTTTCTTTTGTTCAATTTTGTATGTTCGTACATATAAAATATTATATGATAATTAAATTATGTATTAATATTATCATATTAATATTAATCCTCAAATTTATTTTTCTTGCGGTAAAAAGGAACTAATGCCTTCTTAACATTTCTAACCTGTGTTGAAGCAAACAGATAATCCCATATTTGTTGCAACAATGCCCAAAGATGTTATCAACAACGAAACTAAGATGTTAGCATTCATACATAAATTGGAAGTCTATTGTATTAATCGACTTACAAATGTAGCTAGTTATTTCATTTGTTTTTGCACACTTAGCATAGTCCTTCTAATTTGTTCATGCCATGCATTTTTCTTGCCCAACAATCTCTGATTCTTCAACTCTTTTCAAATTTATTGCGGTCACAATTCTTCTAAATAAACTAACTAGTTTAGTTTTCTCCTTTGCAAATAAAGTTTGAACCGGATTTGTAGCACCATTTCTAATCTTTGTGTTGAGCTTTCTACTTATTCCTACAAAAATGAGTAATATAAAAGATGAAATTTTAAAACTGAATTGCAGAATTTAGATGAAAATTTTAAATAATTTAAAAATAAACTTACAATTTTTTTACTTGTTTATTAATTTAGTTACTTCTGTTTGTTGCTTCTTCGTGTCATTGTGTATATTTCAACTAATAGGCTCCTTTGCACACTAAATGGAAATAGTGCAAGAGCAGTTTTACATGAATTTGTTGTAATCTAAATTAGAATTATTGTATACAAGAGTGCAATAACAAGTTTACAAAACATTACTAATTATTGCAGAGTTAGTTCATCCTACTTGATACGGACAATTTTGCATTGCCCTATTCAAAAAATAATGCGAAATATATATTCACAATATATATGTATGTTTATGTATAAATAATTTACAAACACTTGACAAGGTACTAAAATAAAATACTTGCACATTATCACTTTTTCATACTTGATAAGCTTCTTAAATTGAGTTTTGGGAATACTATTGGGATGATTTTTCGACCTTTATGCATCGGGTATGTATTTGTTAAAATAAATATTTTTCACCCTACACTTATATTCACTTTCGAGTAACAATATCACACTCCTCTTTTTAAACTAAATTTTTTTAAAAAATAGCTTCTCTTAAAACCTTCAGTCTAGTAACTCAAAATAAATGTGTTTGCATTACCAAATTTGAAATCTAAATTAAGAGTAAATTAAAAGTTTTTGTTTTTTTTTAAGATTTAGATAACCCATACTCTTTATTAGTAATTTAACTTAACCAATCCTATTCAAACCTTAACTTTATAGACACTTATTCATCCATTTTCTACAGCAACACATTCTTTTGAATACGATACTCTTATTCATTAATAATATTAAAGTGTAAGAAATTTAATTTGTTGGGATTCATTGTCAAATAATCTTCTGGCGTTGTTTGCTAAGGAGTGTGGGGGCAACAAGTGATATCCTAATTGGGTATTCGAAAGATTAGTTTGAGTGCTAACTTTAATTTTGTGTTTATATGTATGAGCCCCTTTTATGTCATTTGAGTCTTTTGATTTTGAGGCTTGACTCTTCAAATTATAATAATAGGATCATACTCAATACGTGTGCCAAAAAAAAAAAGGGCATACACATGCATATTAATATACAAATACAATGATAAAATAAGCATAAATAAATAATTATTATTGAATTTTAATAAAAAAATGCTACTACCAAAACAAAACAGCAACGAGTAGTTTTTCTTGCAATTTTTGTGTTATAGACAAGTAATGGAAAATTAGAAACCCATATTTGAATTGAACCATCCGTATATAACTAATATTAATTAATACAGTCACTGCATATTGGATGTTCTGTGCACACGTAAAATTGTTTGTACATTATTTGATTTTGTGATTTAAAATATTATAAAAATAAAATTTTGAAAATCAGAATATTTGAGAAAACAAAAAAAAAAAAAGAAAGAGAAATAAAAATTATAAAAGAGAGAAAATATTTAAAAATTTATATGTAGAGAGAAAAACAAAGAAAATAAAAAATATAAATTATTAAAATAAGTACATTGCCATTATTTCGCACAGAGACGAGTGACAACCTAAATGCGACAGCTATGTCAATTAGCATGGTGTTATCCATGTAACATAACAAAGTTTACGTAGAGTACACTCAAGTCGGATGAATAATTTGATCTAATTTATATTCTTCATTAATAATATTTTTTTTCAAATTACAGATTTTATACATTTTCAAAATGATTATTTTAAAAAATTATAATAACCAAAGGCCATCCTATAATCCATAATGTCATGCATAATGTCGGGCCATCTTGTGCTAATTTTTTAATCTCATTTTTAAAAATATTTTAATTTTAAAATAGTTGATAAATTTGATCTAATTTTGCAGAATGAATTAAAAATAAAAAACAAAAAATATATAAAAAGTAAAAAAAAAAAATATGTATATATAAATAAAAAAAGTGCATGCTTTAATTTGAATTTATGAAATTAATTTTGTGAGTTCAAATTACAATATTCCGTTAGTATATTGTTTATTTAGATTGAAATTTTTTTTAGTTGCATCCAATTTTCATCTTATTTTTTAAAATATTTTAATTTTAAAATTATTTATTAAATTAAATATTTAAAAATAAATAAAAAATATAATTATTATGTAACAAAAAAGGTACATTTTAACAAATGTCAGATATGATATAGAATAAAATATATTTATATTAAATATTACATAAAATATATTAAATAAAAAATAATAAAATTATTTATATATGATACTACTTTATGTTAATATAATGAATAATTATATTATTTTAAATAATTTTAATTTTTATGTCAAATATTTAAATTATATAAATTAAAATATTATTAATAATTATAATGTTTTAATAGACTAATTGATAAAAAAATTATGTAATAATTTTAATTAAATTTATTTAATATAAATATTTATATATTGATAATAAATTATATTTATTTATATATATTTTATTATATAATAAATTATATTTATTAAAGATAGATAGAGAAAAGTTATAATTTTTTTTTAATTTTATGATTTTAAATTACAAAAAGTTTATTTTTTTAAATACTTTTAAAATATGTATATTTTAAATAATAATTTTTAAGTTAAACGGTAAAACATCCCATCAAATGTCCTGCTTTTCCACTCCAATATCCAGCGGCAACTGGGATGGATAAAGATTGCACGATTAACATTCCAAGATCTTAGTCTGAATCATTATCCGGAATATCATCGTCACTGCTATATGTACACATTTTGTGTGTGTTGTTTTGAAAATCGTCTCAATTAAGCGAAAGCACAGGCTACTAATGGCAGCAGACCGACCAAAAACAACCAATGCCGCCGAAGTCAAGCCGCCGGTGTGCGTCACCGGAGCCAACGGTTTCATAGGCTCATGGGTAGTGAAAACCCTTCTGGAACACGGCTACACCACCATCCACCTCTCCATATTCCCCGGCTCCGACCCTTCTCACCTCTTCTCCCTCCCCGGCGCCGCCAGCGCCGCCGTCAAATTGACCGTGCACCATGTCAACCTCCTCGACGCCGTTGCCGTGGACAAGGCCGTTGAGGGATGTGCCGGAGGAGGGGTCTTCCACGTGGCGTCGCCGTGCACTCTGGAGGACCCGGTGGACCCCCAGACGGAGCTCTTGGACCCCGCCGTGAAGGGTACTCTGAACGTGCTCGCGGCCGCCAAGAAACACGGGGTGCAGCGCGTGATGCTCACCTCCTCGATTTCCGCCATGGTGCCTAACCCGGGGTGGTTCAGTGGCAGGGTGTTTGACGAGTCTTCCTGGACTGATCTTGACTACTGCAAGTCACGTCAGGTCTATCTTGCAATCTCTTCTCATGTTTGCGTCCACATGACTGATGCAATAGTGTAGAAAAAAATAATAATTTGTATCTGATTTGGTTAAACTAATAGTATTGAGAAATTATAGTGATGATTCGATTTGGTCGCAACTTTGGGTTGATTCGGTTAAATTTGCGTATGAGTTAGAATTTCTTGACACACCTAGTTCAACATTGTGCACATTTTTGGCTTGTTTTGTTAGTGATCATGTGAAACGAGTGGCTTTGAATCGTGATATGCTATAATAGTGTGATTTATGATTAGATACAGATTCCGTGTGGAGGGTGTATCTGAATGCAAATAGGTGGAAAATATGCTTTGTCTAGTGTAAGGTACGGGAATAGAGTAGAGGTGTGAGTCAACCGAGTTGCTTGACTCGAGTCGAGTCGAGCAACTCGGTCAAAGCTCAACTCGATATAATCATCAAGTCGAACTTGAGTATTTCATAAGAATACTCGAATTCGATCGAGTAGCTCGAGCTTGATTTTTTTTTTTTTTAATTTTTGTCAAACATAATTTAGCATTTAGCTCGAGCTCGAGCTTGGGCTCGACTCGGGCTCGGCTCGATAAGCTCGATCTCCAAGCCTAGTTAGCTTGAGTTCGAGTTGTAAAATTTTGCTCGAGCTCGAGTCGAGCTCGTCAAAAATCTATTTGAGTACTACTCAAGCTCGACTCGGCTCGATTCCACCCCTAGGAGAGAGTGTACCATAATTCATCTTGGATTCTAATAAGTGAATGTGGGATTAGTGAATGGAGGTACTGATTCTGATGCAATGTTACCCATGTGTGTAGGAAAACCTCAGATTGCTTTATTCAAAATCAGCTTTTAGTATGGTTAGAACATGAAACTAAGGCTAGAAAGGAGCCAAAAGCTACAAGTACTACAAATGATCATTAGTCGTGTATAATTCTAGGCCTCATCCACTTTAAAATGGTTCTAGACGCAACTGTGCAACTACTAACATTTCATTGCCTTGTGAGTTGCACGCCCATTTTCTCTTTGCATAACACATTTCTAGAAATCACTTAAACAAACGAAATGTTAGGCTCATTCTTGGGAGATGTTATTGTTCCATCGCTACATTTGGATGGATTCAACCATATGGCTATCTAAAAATAGAAGTGGAGGAAAAAGCTAAAGACTACTCTTTCCAATCTAATATTAATGCATTGGAACAATTACTTATTTTATTTCAGGTATGCAAAAGCAAGATTCTGTATGGCTGTGGTGACTAGAATGAAGATGAATTAAAGAAGGCATAAATAGCTATTCATTGTCAGTCTACAGAAGATAGTAGATATGGAAAACCAAAAATAATCTTTTATGATTGTCTGATGGAAAGTCATATAGGCAGGGATGTATTCGTTTTACCACCATCAGTTATTGAATAAAGGTTGAAAGTAGAAGTGTGGTTGATTCTTTAATGAAGGCGTAATTTCATCTGAAAAGTGGTCCTCAGCCAATTTGTAAAGCATTGGTGCCTAGTTGATGGCATACAAGATTATCCATGTGACCCAGACAAACAAAAGAATCCCACAGATCTTTCCCAGAGTGAGAGAATACAATGTTGATCCAAACCAATGAACCCATGAGTCGTCTTTCACCATGATTGGAGCATTTAATGAATATTCAGCTGAAAGATAATTGTTTGAAAAGAAAACATCTGATTAATATCCTACAGGTGCTATGAGTGGCTGGGAAAATAATCATTCTTCTTGGTTTGTTATTCTCTTTTTTATTTATTTTTGAGGGCTGAAGAGAGGGTGGGAGAACACAATGATGCCTTTATTCTGCAAATAGTTGAATTACGATAGTGAAATTTGCTCTGCGTTATCCATATCACGTGGAACATCATATAATAAGGCAACTTGGTGATTATCCTTTTCTAAAGTTGCTTCAACTTTTAAATGTAACTTCTCAATGCATTGCTGCATGATGTTCATATTAAACTTAGCTAGCATCCCCTAATTATTGAACAATTTAATCTTGATATGTTTTCTGATTTGACAGAAATGGTATCCTGTGTCCAAGACACTGGCTGAGAAAGCTGCATGGGATTTTGCAAAGGAAAATGATATTGATGTGATAGCAATCAATCCTGCTACATGTCTTGGCCAACTTTTGCAACCCGGGTTGAATGCTAGCTGTGCAGTTTTGCAACAGCTGCTGCAGGGCTCAAAAGATACGCAAGAGTACCACTGGTTGGGAGCTGTGCATGTGAAAGATGTAGCTAGGGTACAAGTACTGCTATTTGAAACTCCTACGGCCTCGGGTAGATATCTTTGCACCAATGGCATCTACCAATTTGGTGATTTTGCTGATAAAATCTCAAACCTCTTTCCTCAATTTCCAATTCACAGGTTTGTTTTTCCTTCTTGAGCTTGTGACTCCTTAGTTCTGCATCAATAAATCAAAACTGAACTCTTAACCAGCTGTGATATTGTGTACACACTGACATGAAGTACATGCTTTTTCTGTAATTGGGGGTGTCAATTACGAGATAAGACTTTAAGGCTAATTTATCAATGGGAGGAAAGATAGAAGACCAAATTCTTGGAGTAACGTGTGATTCACTATCAAAACTTATGATGAAGATGCTAGTGCCACACATTATGTAGAATAAATAGTTTGTGGAATGAGTTTCAGTGGTGAGCCTAAGGAAAAATTAATGACTGAAAAAGAAAAGAAAGATGGACTTGTATGAAGGAGCAATAATGATCCTTGAGATGGAGAGCTCTTATTCTCAAAAAAACCAAATTGAGTTTCTACCTTAGACTGGAAGTTCTGTGCCCCGAAGTCTCTTTTTTGATTCACTTGATAATAGCTTACTTGGGGCTCTCCTACTTGGAAAACTCATCTATCAAGATTGCCTCTGATAGTTGAAGTTGGAAGGCATGAGAAATTTTGTATATTATTAAATTTGATTTATGCTGTAAAGGAGAAGTAAAGATAACAATAGATTGATTTGATCATCTTGGTTGGATTGAGTTAATCATGCTTAATCAGTTGCCCGAGCAGTAAAATTTTTTTGTGATTTCAAATTTTCATTATTGGGATTGAAATATTTTTCTTGAGGTCAATTTTGGCATCTGTCTAATTTCATAGCCACTAGAGTGGAATCTTATCTTCTTTTTCCCTTTGGTGGCAAGAATAAACTTTTAGAAGCTGTTTCATATGGGTTAGCATTGAATAGCATATGGGGCCCGTATTTGATATCAAATTGCAAGAAAATCCTTTTCCTGCTCAAGTTATCTGAGCCTAGCTAAAGCAACATTTTTCCAGCTATGTGTTAAAATTTTCTTTAGAAATTGTACTGTTGGCTATCAAAATAGACTCTTTTGGGCATCTTGGTTTGTGGGTTAAAAAAAGGGGAAAAATATGTCACCAGCTTTGTGGTTCAGTAGAAGTTCAAAACAGCTGAGAACAAGTGGGCAGAAAACGGAAAAATGGCATGATGATTGGCAGTTTAGGAATTAATTTTTTTCTAATTGTTGCAGAATCTTTTTATTTCCATGTTTTATCCAATAAATCTATGTTTTCATGGATTTATGCTAAAACCAGTTCAACATACAGTTTTCCAGGTGAAACTCAACCCGGCCTGGTGGCTTGCGAGGATGCTGCGAAGAGATTGATTGATATGGGATTTACTTTTACTCCTGTTGAGGAAGCTGTCAGGGACACCGTGTTTAGCCTTGAAGCAAAAGGCCTCTTGGGGCAGGAAAAGCCAACTTCATCTTAAGCCCTTTTGGAAGTTGGAAACACGAGCATCTTCTTACAATTGTTTATTTAGGATGTCATAATGAACCTCAGTACATTAATCTTTCTTTTGGAAGGAGTGCAATTGATTTCATCGCCATCTTCATCATTCATCCTTGCCGCTGCCTTATGGGATCAACTAAAAGTTGTGTTCAACTTGTTCTTGATAATGTGAACAATCACCGGAAAAAAAATATGATACAATCCAATCACAAATTACGGTACTGAAGCTCGGTTAAATCTCGAGAAATGCTTGCAGAACAGGCATAATTAACCATTGCCATGATCTGCAACTTGGGGGACATCCGCGCGAATGAGTCCAAGAACATGGATTCAATAATGCAGCCGGATGTGATAAGTGAACATTTTCCCATGCAAGGGCAGGGAATGTATTGCTGAGTTAGCAAGTACAGGTTCAAAAGCACAGATTAACTGTGAGTTTTGTCCGATTAGGTGGCGTGTGGGATTTGTAATTTGAACAGTTGTGACCCGTTGCAGGCACGTGAGCACGGGGGCTGACTCAGTGTCTTTGTTCCTGTTGTCGCTTAAACCCAGGCAAGACTTGGTATAATATAAATGTGGGCTAAACTCCTTGAGCCTGGCTTTAAGTTGGTGTTTTCTTGTCAATATATCCTTAAACCAAGAGAGAGCGAGAGGGGGGGGGGGGGGGGGGGGGGGGATTATTATTGAAAAGCAGATTTGGAAGGGGGGGTTAAGAGGAGTGGGGAGGGTGATGCACATGGAGTGCTGTTGGCTTTGATGAGAGAGAAATGGAGATAAAGACGTGCAGTTCTAATCATGTAGGTGCTTCTGGGCTCGGGCATTCCATGTGCATCTTTCTCCTCGGCCCACTTCTCATTATTATACCCACACCATCCATCTCATGTCCTAAGAGTAATCTAATTCTTGTACTCATACTTCTCTCGCCCCCCCTACTCATATATATATATATATATGAATCTGTCTCAGCTACCCTGCATTAAAGGAGCTCACCCGTGACAGAAATGCGTAGCCCCTCAACTTGCACCAGATCCTGGTAAATATCGGTGACCCCTTTGTAATTGGTTTTACTTTTGCTGATACCCCTGATGGATGATTTTGTTCATATTGGTTTCCTTTATTGATTTAGGTCTATAAGTGAGGATTCCTTGAGAAGGTATGTGTTCCATGCCAGCGAGAATTGCATCCAGGAGTTGCTTTCGGCCTCGGATACCAACAGGGATGAGAGCATCCCTGCGAATGATGGTTGGAAGGTGGTCGCCATGGACAACGGTGTGGAGATATCCAAACGTCGATCCGGATCGCTTCACACGTTCCGCAGCAGGAGGGTGCTCAGATCGGTCTCGCCCCAGCAGTTTATGACGGTGGCCAACGCCATCGACGCTGCGAAGGTGAGCAACGGATCAAAACTGCACAAGATCTTCTCAAATCACATGTTCATTCTGTATCTGTTCGATATTGATTAGTCCTGCATGTTTAACAGTGATGCCTCCAATTCTTTAGCAGGAATGGGATGCTGATTTGGTGGAAGCCAATTACATTAAAGACCTTGAAGACAACCTGAGCATCATCAGGCTAAGGTTTGGAGACAAGTCAAAGCCATTGTTCAGAAACAGGGAATTTATTGTCTACGAGCGGAGAGAAACCATGGATGATGGAACTCTGGTGTGCTGTTGTTCTCATTCAAAACTCACAGGATCAATAGGAAGAGAATTGTTTTATTTGATTTGATTAATTGAATATTTTTTGCCGTTGCAGGTAGTTGCAGTGGCCTCTCTTCCAAAAGAGATAGCAGCTGGACTGCATCCAAAGCAAGACAACTCCATAAGAGGGCTACTGTTGCAGTCTGGATGGGTTGTTGAGAAGCTTGAAGATGATTCTTGCACGGTGACATACATTGCTCAAGTAAAGCAAACCTTGAAATTTCATTCTCTCAAATAAAGTTCTGTAAGTTCCATCAGCCAATTTGATTGAATTCTTTGTTTTATTTTATTTGTTTTGCAGTTGGATCCTGCAGGATGGCTTCCCAAATGCTTTGTGAATCGTCTCAATACAAAGCTGGTTATGATAATTGAAAACCTTAAAAAGCAGGTGCTGGCATGTCCCACCAGTGCTGGGGGCACATGATTCTTGATATTACAACTTTTGTATAAAGCAATGGGCCAAAACAAGTGGTTGATAATATCTTACGATGAATTAAGGGATCATCAACATGTATACATTGCTTACCTGTCATGATTTTCTCCATATTATCACTCATGATTCTATCTTTTAATCTTGGATTTTAGCATAACTGCTACAAGTTTTTGGATGTCAATCTCCAAAATGATTTCAAGTGAGCTGTAATTTACCTCTTAACCCATTGGTTTTTTATGAGTTTTTGGATGAAGAAATAACTGTAATAAATGCACCTGACATATTTATTTTTAAAGAAGTGTGTGTATGTATGTATTTATTTATTTATTCTAAATAAAGCAGCAATTTAGACGAGAAGCGATGACTAAGTTCAATATAATCTTAATTATATTCAGTGGCCAAAGGGCATATGCATAAATATAGTAATCATGCCTTCTTCGCTGGGGAATCATAACATTTTCAAAATGGAAGATATTATAATTGCAAGTGATTGTGGGAGGAATCCTAATCAAATTATGAAATCTTCTTATAATTATGGAACGTAAAATCTTGTTCTGCATCATAATACTCATAATTATCAAGAATCTGTGGTTTTAGAGGGAAATTGAATAAGATCTGAACAAAGAATTAAAATGGAGATTTGATGGTACATTCTATTCAATTGGTTGGTGTGGATGAACTTCCAACACTTGCAGGCCGGATTGTATTCACCTACAGCTTCAAAATCCATTTTAGGCAGCATATCCAGTCACAAAATTTTAAAAAGACTTTCGGCTAATTGCACTGGATTAACTGATCTGAATCAGTGTTATTAGCCAATTAAACAGCACATTAGTGATTAATTTTTAATTTTTTATTGTAAGTCTATGCTACACTATCTATCTATAATGTATATTGCATATTCTACATTCTATTCTTTCTAGACATTAAAGTAGGATACAATTGAAGACAACTGGAGCAAGCAAGCTGCTCGTTGTCCTTGCTTTCCGTTTTGAGAATTTCGTTTAGTAGTATCTGCTTTGTTGGCAGAGTTGGTTATGTTTCTGTCAAAAACAAGTTAAATAACATACAAAAAAAAAATCAATTAATGAATAGTGAATTTAGTGGAGATGGAGACAACCATCAAAATTATACAAAAACTTACGCAAGTTTGTATAGATATAATTATGCGAAGAATTAATTGAAATTTAGATAATACTGATCTAATTTTAAAAATTAGAATTAAGGTAAATTGCAGTGTATTCACATAGCCGGGACGTTCAGTAAACGAATGGAGCTAAATTGAAATCGAAATGGTACGTGTCGAATAATGAATTGAAATTTTGATTCATTATTTAAAATGATAATTTTTAAAATTTCAATTTTTCTTTGAGTTTGATGTACCATAAAAGCAGACAATTAAAAAAAAAACCAAGATAATTAAAGTATAACAAATGCTGAATTAACCAAAAGAGCAAAGAAGTATTTGGTAAACAATGCAATAAAAAAAATATTTAAAACTTTATTATTGTTATGATAATTCTACCAATACAAATGGGATAAATATATGTGAGTAAAAGTATTTCCTATTCACAAAATGTAGAAATTTAGATAAAATGAGATTTGTGCGTTTTGACACTCAAATCGTAACATAATTCTTATAGTGAAATTCAATTCAAATTCTTGCGATTCAAAGCTCAAGATAATGAAATTACAAGGCAAAGTTAGTGAGAAAAAGTATTAAAAATATTGAATTAATTGGCAAACAAAGCAATAAATAAAAAATTTAGTCAATGCTTTCTTGTCGTTCTAATAATATAATTTATACAAAAGTGATAAATCTATGAAGTTATTCTTATTTATAAAATGTCGAAATATATTGGTAATGAGATTTGTGCCTTTAACACTCAAATTGTATATAGCATTAATTATTATGATAGCAAAAATCAATTCAAAATTCTTACAAGTCAAAGTTCAAGAAAATCAAATCACAGTTAAGCAAAAACTGAGAGAAATAAGGGATAAAAACGGTTGAATTAACTAAAAGAGTAAACAGTTAATCGGCAAACAATGGAATAAATAAGAAGGTAGCCAATACCCTAGGACTTTTATGATAATTCTAGCAACATTTTGTCCCAACGGCCTCTCTTGACCTGTTTTAACAAATAAATTAATTAAATCAAAACTTTTGAAAGAGAAATAAATGGGTTTATGTTACACGAAAGATATAAATATATGTGAGTACAAGTTATGTTTATCTATTCAACGTAGAAATTTAAACACAATGAGGTTACCTGTCGACTCTCAATTGACAAATAACATAATTCTTATAGTAAAAAGCAATTCAAAATTTTGCAAGTAAAAGCTCAAGATAATGAAATTACGGTTAAAAAAAATGCGGGTGAGATAAAATATTAAAAAAATATTGAATTAACAAAAAAGAGTGAAGAATTAATTCGTAAATTTTGCAATATATGAAAAACGTAGTTAATGCATTATTAATTCTACTAATTCAAAAAAGATAAATGTTGAATTAACTCAATAAGCAAAGAATCAATGACAAACAATGGAAGAAACAAAAAAAGTAGTCAAAGATTTATTAGTATTATAATTATTATAGCAATAATGCAAAAGAGATTAATGTACGTGATTATAAGTTACTCTTTTCTATAAAATATAGAAAGTTAGATATAATTTACATGTGCCTCTTAAAACTCAAATTGTAAACAACAAAATTTTGATAGTAAAATTTAATCCAAAATCTTTGGATCCAAAGCTAAAGATAATAAATTACAAATAAAAAATTGAGTGAAAAAGAAAAAATGCTAAATTGACTAAAAGAACAAAAAATTAGTGGGGACACAGTGCAATAAATTAAACAAGTAGTCAATGCTTGATTATTGTCTTCTTAATTATCAAAATTTGAACTTCGTGAGCTGTCTCAAAAGTCACGTACATTCCTAGGACAAATATTATAATTACTTTGAGATGATTTTAGAATAGAAATTTGAAATGATTTTGTTTAAGATAGATTTGAGATGATTTTATTTAAAACGGAGTTGAGACGGCTTTTTGAAGGCACCGAACTTGGCACAGTTGATATTAGAGATAGATTTGAAATGACATTTTCGGATGGATTTAAAACGGATTTTAAGGATGAATTTGATTTACTTTACTATTAAATTTTTTTATATGATGATTATAAAAGGTTTTTTTATAAAATATAATAGAGTTTGCATTCGATAGTATAATATCAAAGTTTAAATTACAAAAAATAATTCAATTGATATGAATTTATTTTGACCAAATCTTATCAATTTGATTGTTATATTTAGTAAGTAAATTTTGTAAATAGAAATGTACTTTAAATATAAGAGATATCAAGTTTTAATATTATTTCAAATCTTTAGCTTATAAATAACTATTAACATTATAAATATACACGTATTTTCTCATTTATTTTTATAAATTAAAATTTAAATAATATATCCGTTATATAGTTTTTAATAAATTTAAGATGACATATATGATCCCAAACAAACACATATTCTTTATTGCTCAAATTTACTCCTTTAATGTCACTTCAGTCGACTACAAATCATAAAAAGTGATAATAATAATAATCATAATAATAATACACAAAGTGGATGGTGGAAATTTCTGGTGAAGTAGTAGACATGCACTGCAACTAAGTCAAGTAAAACTGAAGAACAACTTTAATCGAAGTAAGATGGTGATTGACCCTCGAGAGGTGAGGTTATTACATTAAATAAACATGGACGCATCAACCACAGAACTAGAGACATTTGATGTTGCAGAGGCAAGTGCGGTTTGAGCGAGGGTTGCATTTGGTGTGATACGTTGGGACTCTGTGATACTTCTCGCTGCATGACTGCCTGCACTTCACTTCGTCAGATGGAGACGGTGGGAGTAAGACATCCGACCTGCATGGAGGAGACGGAGGCGAAATGTCGCCGGAGGCCGACTCCACGCCCATCAAATCATCAAAATCTTTTCATTCAAAACACCATCAATGGGTTATGTGGGGGAAAAAAAAATTAACAAATTTTATGCATGTAAATATATAAGCAGAAGGCTAACTGTGTACGGATCGTATTTCGTACCAGACAGCCTGAAGATTAAGGTCATGCAGAGTACCAAAACAGTTGCAGCTCTCATGGTATTCGTTTCTCGCTTGTTTCCTCGGAAATGTTTTAATTTGCTGCGGTGGCTTTGGGCTTCCTTCACGTTGTATGGGCGCAAGAGAGACACCACGTGCGTGCGTGCGTGCGTTTGAGTGAATCAAATTAATCACGTGAATCATGCTTTGAGCCTTTGCCCATGTAACGAAATCAGGCAGATTTTTAATATTAATTATTACAATTAAATAAAAAAATTATTAAAATATGGCTGATTTGAGAAGTCCAAAACTTATCGAAAATTAAATTGTGAAAATTAATCTTGAAAATCCAGTCTTAAAATATTAAAACTGGGTTCTTGAAATTTATTCTATTAAAAAAGAGCTTTCCGTATTTATTCTTAATTACTCGCGTCAACGGCATACTCATTGCATGTGTAAATTAATTATCTTAGTTAAAAATAAACTTTTTTGAATTGAAAAAATTTAGAAAATCAATTAAAATAACAAAAACAATTATTATGAAGCCCTTATCCATTATTAAATAGTATTGATAAGGTTAATAAAGGAAATTCACATTGTACCAACTAAAATTTTCAATATAGGGATCAGACACTTTATATACAGTTTTTATTCTTATGTATAAATCTATTTTATTTTATATTGCAATACTTAACATTGGACTTCTAAATATAGTTTTATGTAATTTCTTTTTTGACATTAATATACAAATATATACGAATAACAAAATTTAATGTATATTGAATGCATAATTTTGTTGTCGCCTATGACTATGGTGTACATGTATAATAATATGTCCAAAATAAATTAAAATGTGTAAAATGTACCACAAACAAAAATCATTAACGCCACGGTAGAAAGTCAAACCAACACAAAATTATTGATTGATTAAATCTTGTACAACAATATCTTTTCTTAAATCAAACAATGCAAAAATCGCATATTTTAACCTTTTATAAGGCAGTCAAATCTGTCAAGAGTCGCCATGTATGCACATAATATATTTCATTTATTTTTCTAATAATTTACTAAATATTAATCACGTATAGTGCAATAGGGGGCGCCGCTCAAGCTTTGTTCGCGTTTTTAATGGTGTCTTGGCTTTAGGTCTTGCTAGCATTATTTCTCCCTTAATCTATCTATACTCTTTAATAAAGAGCCACCTTAGAGTTTAAATCTGGTTGGTACAATATGTTTTTATAAATTTAGCCTCAATTTTATATTTATACTATGTAATTATTTCAATTTATGCTATCAGTGCTGCATATAATTATACATAAATAATTTTAGATTTGTTTGGTATTATTTATTCATTATTGTAATATATATATATATATATATATATGCACACACTAAAAAGATGCACTCTCAATGTGTATATTTGTAAATTACAAAATTATAATATTTAAATAATATAAATAAAATTATTTAAAGCTAAAACTATAAAAAAATTTAAAATAAAAATAAAGAATGAATAAAAGATGTAAAAAAGAGAGAAAATTTGAAGGACAACACAAGTAAAAATAATAAGTTAAAAAAGAAACGAAGAAAGATAAATGTTAGAAAATATATAAGACATTAAAGTAAGGTAGTTGCACAATTTTTCAATGTGCAACCAAAATGCTTTATTTTCTTAATAATGTTGTATAAATTATAATATCTTATAGGTTTGAGATTCATAAAATAACTACATTTAATTTTACAATGTTAAATTGCTCAAACATCTCTTTTTTTTTTTTTTCTTCCTTTTGTTCTCTGTCATTTCTCTCGTTTATAATGATTTGAGTTTATTTTTACTTATTATTTTATAACTAATTTTTCTACTTTCTAATGAAATTTTTGTATATTTGAAAATTTTTAGATAGTTTACTTTTGTTATTAAAATTATCAAAAGCATAATGATTTCACATTTTGTTGTCTGCACCTATAATAATTATTTTCATTTTTGTGTCTTTTTTTATTTCTTCTCTTCTTTCCTCTTTTCTTCAATTTTTATTTTTTAATCTCACTTTTTGTTTGACACAAGCATCAAGTCTAAGTGAGAGAACCACATGAAGGTGGCTGGAAGGACCAATTACTTGAGCTATGGCCAAGAAGCTAAAGGAAATCATGGCGATGCTTGTTTGAAATGTTCAAGACAAGGTTGGGTGCTTAGGAAGGTTTGGCAAAAATAAATGAGAGCTCATAGACCAACTTGATGCATTGCATGAGGTGAAGAAGGTGAAATTGATGCAAGTAGGTTGACTTAGGATTGAGCAAAGTAGCCCAACTAACATTCATGTCGATCTAAACAACGTCATATCAATCCGAGGCCAATGGGTTGAGCACTTTCTGTAATTATGATCATATGTTGGCCGGATCAATCAAAGCACGGTTGGATTGATAATCCATGAGTGCTAGCATAGATTGAATACGTCAGGAACAATTTGAGGTAGCATGGATCGATTAGATTCAAGTTAAATCAATTGCAATGCAAGCATAGGGAGCAAGAAGTTGCATTATAGGGTCTTGCGCATACAGGCTTTCGAGGACAAACATGCTTGATAGGTTGGGTTAGGATACTGAAGATTTGGGACGATACTACCTCCAGTCTCATGAGGTGTTAGAGCGTCGTCTTGGAGGGATGGAGCAGCTGCTTAATTGGGTTAACTATATCATCCAGAGTCAATTTGACCAGATAACTAGATTCATGATAGATTTTCAAAGGAACACAACAAAGTATTTCTTGAAGATCTACCTAGAAATCGCATTCACCATCATGCAAATACCTTTGCTTATGCCTTACCAACCTCGTTTTTAACAAATGAATGGATAGCAAGACCCACTAGTTGAGCAGTGATATAACATTGCCACTTCATTTCTGTAGGTTGCATTCTTTGTTCTTATCCTTTTTTGAGCTTATTTATGTTTAGCTGCATTGAGGAAAATGTTACGCCTAAATGTGGGGAAGATTTGTGTTTGGTGGCTAGTCTTGGCTTGATAGTTGGTTGAGTTATTTATGTATGTACCCATTTAAATTGGTGAGTTGATCTGCTTAACTGAATTGTGACTTTGAATGAAATGGAATATGATTTGAGGAAAGGTAATGAGTTTATTTTGATTTATTGTTGATGTGAATTGATGTGGTAAATTGAGGTTCATGGCCATTATATTTAATTTATGATGAAATTTTTGTGATATGTGGATGATTGTTGCATCACTTTGGGATCATTCTTGTGTTTGGAAAGATTTTGGCTTGATTTTGTTGTGAGAAATCCTATACATCTTTTTAACATTTTACTGTCACATAAGAGTGCTTGACTATTTGATTATAGGAGGGAATGGTTGATTTGGAATGTAATTCTTGCTGTAGTGTGTCGAAACACCTTTAGAAAGTGAATGTGAATAATAAAACGGGATAGAGATGATATAGACAATTGTTTCAAAATTTCAACCTATACAAAAAATTTTCTTCCTTTGAACAACTTATTTGAGCCTTATGGCACTATTTTGTTGTTGATTGACCGCCTTGGTTTTGTTGTTTGAACTTGGCAAGGAGGAATGGAAGAATATTGTGGAGAAAAGAAAAATGCAAAAAAAAAAAAAAATGGCAAGAAGGAGGAAAAAGGATATTGAAGAAAGAAAGAGAGAATGTGTGTAAAATATCCTACTCTTCTAGTTAAAATGACTTAATAACCAGAATTGCATAAAGAATCCTTTTTTTTCTTATGTAAAATAATTGCTAAATTATGAGTATACTTCTTATTTTTGATTTGTTGTGAGTGGAGTAATCAAAGAGGTGCTGTGATTGTTGATCTTCTTCACATAATAAGAATCCCAACACTCTAGGAAAACCTCAGAAACTCACTGAAGATGAAAAGAAATGAGTGTGGAGGAGGAGGAAAAGAAATAGAAGAAAAGGTGATGTTAATTCTGACAAATTCTTGTCCCTGTTAACATGATTTAGACCACACCTTGAAGTCCTCTACATTGTCCCTTTGAATTACTTAAGTTTTTTGAAAAGAGTGGATTAATTATACTAAGGTGAGTTATTTCCGAATTGATTGTTCTTGACTTAATGATAGAACATCAAAAGTTTAAGTGTTTAATAGTGATGAGTATCACACACAAACATGAGAATTCGTGAGGACGAAATTGAGTTGAAATCGTTGTACTTTTGAGTTATCATACAAATTGTGTGATTTCTTTGTTTTCATATTTAGAAATTAAGATGAACGACTCCCATTTAGATTCTACCTTCATTAATTTACACTTACATGATTTCCATGAGTGTCTTCATGCTCTTGATTTCAATGGGTTGAGCTTATTAGAGACAAGCAAATGCTTAACTGTCGGAATGTGATAATTCCTGATTTTACAGCATTTATCCTTTCGTCTTCAATATTCTTGATAGTTTCAATGCCATTTTGTGCGTTAATTGTGGACAATTGGATTGCAACTGCTTGAAAATATCATTCTGGTGCTTTGAATATGTTTTGAGTGTTCTCAGGTAAAAATAATTGAATTTGAAGCATTGCATACACTAAAAACAATGTTTGGCAATTTTTCGTCGTGATTGTGAGTGGAGTGTCCGCGATCGCAAGAAACTCATCCGCAATTGCAAAGTGAAATTTTGAAGGATGATTCTACCATAAGCTCTCACAGTTGCGAGAGAAAGGGTTGCAATCGCGAGAGGAGGTTTGATTCCCACGACAGCAAAATAAACAGAAAATTTTATCGTAAAATGTCTTGCGCCTGCGAGCTAAGGGTTCACAGTTGCCCACTGGAAGTGAGGGCTGTCCACTATCAAGGCTAGCAATCGCAATGGAGGAGTCTGCAAGTGAAAGAGAGGATTTTGAAAGCACAAAATGGGTTGTGAGAACAGGCCAGACAATTTTTCATGGCAATCTTATCTTTTCCACCTTTTTCTCATCCTTATTTGTGTGGAGATATAAAGAGTGCCAAAAATCTAAGTAGGAGAAAACTCTTGGATGAAAAATTGAGCATCAAAGGTGAGTCACAAGTGACTTTGGAGGAGGATATCAAGTCAAGAAAGCGAATGCACCAAGATTTAGATTAGATCTATCTCCACATCTCTTAGACTATGAATCGTTTACTTTTCAATAAATGTGATGAACATGATGGATTTAGTATTGATTTACTATGAATTATCCCAAATTGTTGGTATTGCTTGAGTGAGCATGTAAAGGGTGTAAGAATCAAAATTTGAGGAATTTATTGTGACAAAATTTTGAGTGTAAGGTGGGTTTAAATTAGGCACAGTTAAGTATGTGTTGAGATTATTTTTTTAATAAGTTGAGAATCTTTAAAATTGGAATAAAGAACTAGATAAGAAATTTAGTGGTTGAAAGCGTTTTGACAGGGCAAACCCCTGGCATTGATCCAAACTGCATCAAGAACTTCGTGCCTCAATATTACTTCTCTTGTGTGGTTGTATGTGTTTCGCAGGTTGCATGTGTTTTGCAATATTGGTGGGTGGATGTGCTCTGAACTATAACTATTTCTATTATTTTTGAAAGTACAGGAAATGAAAATAATGGACTTGACTAGAAGAACCCGGCCACTTCTTCTGATTTTCTATTTCATGAAAGAAAGATTTGACATTAGAAGAATATTGCAGGTGTGGGCTGCCATAAATGCTAAATATATAGACATCAGAACTCGCAGTTCCATAAACTAATGTTCCCAGGATGGCATGAATGGAAGAAAAATGTTTTCAATTTTGAATGGCTTTAGCAGCAACCCTTTGTATCCTTTGAAGGTTTCCTTCTCAAGAAGGTAAATAAACTAAAATATTTGTTTATTTAACTGCCCGTCCTCCTTCTCCAACTATCATAGTTGTACCGTTTCAGCCAAGGTCCCATTTTTAGGCAGCCAAGGTCAACGCGTCAACTATGCATTCCCCTAAAGAAAATTGTCAGTAATTCATACACTTCTTGTTAAGGTCAGAATATATTAATGTTATAGGTTCGTGTTTTCTATGTATTCTTGTAGAATTAGATAAAAGAGTGACATTGCGTGTGGAGGGTCCACTCGCGTTGATTTCCGGAACCCTTGGCATGAGGAATCCTATTTTTAAGGAGATCACGGCTGTTCATCCTGTGGATGGGATTTACGAGGAGATTATTGTATGCGGGTAGTCAAGATTTTGTGAGACAAAGTTGCAAGACCTCATCAAAGGTATTATTTGAAGAAAGTGTTCGCTATTTGTTTTATGTGGAGAGCAGGTATATGGTGACACAAAATAGACATTTTATTTTAAATAGGTATATTATAATGGTGTTACAACAAATTGTTGACCGGGTCGTTTGGATGAAAGGGTTCGCTATTTGTTTTATGTGGGGAGCAGGTATATGGTGACACAAAATAGACATTTTATTTTAAATAGGTATATTGTAATGGTGTTACGACAAATTGTAGACAGGGTCGTTTTGGACTTGTTCTTTTCCGATGTCTGGTTGGGCGTTGTGGTCAACGATGGTGAGAGGGAAGAGGGAAGTGTTCCACTACTTATTTTCTCTTCCAAGAAGCTTTGGTTTCTTCTCCAGGTTTAGAGTGTGCTAAGGCAATATGAGAAGCGTCTGGAAAATGAGTTCTACAGTTCTGGTCCACCTGCTGCTTGTTTCCTATTGGTTTCAGTCTATATTTGCAGTCACAAACCATGATGATGGTAAGTATTTTGCGCGATCATGTGTTCCAAATATTGTATGCGGCATTTTTTTTCGTTTATTTGCTGTTTTCAATTAGTTTAAACAAGCCTAGGCATAATTCTTGGATTAGGGGGGTTTTGTAATTGGATTGTTATGATCATGATACTCTGTTCATGAATTTTTTTAGTTGATTTAAGACAAAGTTTGACTATGACAACACGGGATGGAGGCCTTAGAGACTTGAAACGGAAACAATTCAGATGTCCCTTAGAATTTTCTTATTTTACTTCTTGGGGCCAATTTTCATAGACTGGACAGAAGGTTAATTTTGAATTGTTTTAATTCAGCTGTGAATTAGTTACGTGCTATTGTCGAATTAGTTATGTGCTTATGGAATATTTTGAAGAAATCCATAATTAAAGGTGGCAATGGTTTTCATATAGAAAGAATGTACTTAAAAGTCTTATTTTTTCAAACTTACATTCAAGTTTTTTCCTGGTTCTAGACAGTTTCTGATTGAAGTTGAATGTGGCAGAATACATCTCTTTGAACAACTGTGTAATTCGCCATTTTACCCCTGTTTCAGTTAAAGCTCTAACTGCTCTCATGCATAGCTGGAAAAACTTGCCACCTAACTGGGAAGGTGAAGATCCTTGTGGCGGCAATTGGGATGGCATTAATTGCACTGATACACGTGTGACTTCCTTGTGAGTTGGCACCTTGAGGTTATGGTGTATTTTGCAGATTTCTTATTCGATTATTTTTTTGGTTTAATGTCATCAGTTCAAATGCAGAACACTGGCCGGATTGGGTGTGGAAGGTAGCGGGATCGGTGACATTCCGTCATTGACTGGGTTACGCTTGTTGTATGTTCCTTTTTCTGTTGTTGGCCTCTAGTTCCTGAAACATTACACGTTTCATGATTCATAAGTTAATCTATTAAGTATCCATACAAACCACTATTTTGGCTGCAACTCGTTGATCCATGATCTCAGTATTTGCGACCAACAAGTTTCTACTCAAGTCACGTGACCGGACATTTTTGGTAGAACATCAAAGCTTGGGGTCATTTGTTACCAGTTGTGAAACAATATTTTCGGAAATTAACGATTTTGGATCCAAACACTAGTTTAGTCATTATGTAAAAATAGTTGCGGATGTGTGCTGGCACCTTATCTTCTATTATCCCCATAGTGTCAAGAAACAAGGGGCAGAACAGTGAAAGAAGGCTTGTTGGTCTCATTCTTTCTGTACCTTTATGGTATTCATTTCAATCACATTCAATAATAGAAATCATTAAAGTCTGTTATTTTGTCATATTTTGCTTCTGGATGTAGGGATCTTTCCA
The DNA here is from genome assembly GCA_019155195.1 of Avicennia marina. NCBI lineage: Eukaryota > Viridiplantae > Streptophyta > Magnoliopsida > Lamiales > Acanthaceae > Avicennia > Avicennia marina. The sequence continues at coordinate 696,896 of CM032770.1, read as the reverse complement.
ATAACCGTGGTCTTAAAGGAACTCTTCCATCTTCTATAGGCGGGCTGAAGAACCTTACCACTTTGTAAAAACAATTATATTTTTTCATTTGCTCACTTTGAGCATGCGAGTTGGTACTGACACTAAATTCAATGCCCTTTATTACATGCAGGATTTTGATTGGTTGTGGCTTCTCTGGTCACATTCCTGATTCACTAGGATCCCTCCTGCAGCTTGAATTCATGTAAAGAGCCCTCTGTGCCATGGCATTCATACTTTTGGCATTTGGGGGATGTAGACTTCTCTATTATTTTATTGTTATAAGAACAGTGAATTGATCAAGAAAGTTTGTCTTGGTGATTTCAGAATGGGCCGCTTAGCTCGGGACTGAATTTTGTTCACTGTCATTTTACAGATCTTTGACCCATAATAACTTTACTGGACCAATCCCATCTTCCATTGGCAATCTATCACAGCTCTCTTGGCTGGACATGAGTATGAACAAACTTACTGGTGCTATTCCTGTCTCTAATGACACTGTACCTGGTTTGGATATGCTACATCGGGCTGAACACTTGTATGATATCTCCCTCAGAAACATAGATCATGCTCGTTTTCAGTTTTTCTTTTGATCTACTCCATTTTACAGTTTATTTGAATCTCTTTCCATGTTTTGCAGTCATTTTTCTAGTAATCTGCTTTCTGGGCCAGTCCCTGATCAACTATTCAGTTCCAATATGAAACTCAAACATGCGTGAGTTTTCCACCACCGGTGCGACAACTGTGTTTATGAATTCTGTCTGTATAAATCTCATCATTAACAAAATATTTATAGCATTTGCCTTTTCGATCGCTTATCAAATATGAAATGGCAAAAGATTCTGATAATCCTACTGTGATTTTATTTATGTGATTTTTACTAAAATTGAATGTTTGTGCTTAACTGATTTTCTGTATAACAAAATAAAATAAAACTCTCTTTCTATCATTTATTTTGAAATCAAAGGATATCATTTGCATGGTATATGGGTTTTTGTTCCTAATCTTCTTTATCTTTCTTGCAACCAAACGAAAAAATTTTGTTCTGCTGATTTTTGTGGCATCATTCCAGAGTGGAAACCAGTGTTCCAAAAAACAGGCTTATTGTTGAAATTAAAAATGTGCATGATCCATTATCCATACGCACATCAGCTGTTTCACAAAAATTATTTTTGATTTTGATATCTGTTTAACACCATTTGCTTTAGGATATTTGATAACAACAAACTCACAGGGAACCTACCCATTTCTCTGGGACGGGTGAAGACATTGGAGGTCATGTGAGTATTCCTGCCGTACTTGCAATTAAATATGATAATTGTTTTCATAAAACACTATTTGCAATTGTATGTGATAATTTTTTTTTTAAATCATCCCTTATGACTACGCTTCAATATCTTCTCTCGGATGCAGACGTTTTGATTCAAATTTTCTTCATGGTAGTCTCCCTCCAAATCTCAGTAACCTCACAAGCCTAAATGAACTGTAAGCGGAGAAAGACAAATTTTATTAAGCATATATCGATTCTTTCATGAGCAGAACATGAAACTGCATTTTTTGAATTCCTGAACTTGTATGTTTGGTGGTTTATCCTCGCCAGGCACTTGTCTAAGAATAATTTCAACGGAAATATCCCCAACCTGACAGGCATGAACTCCCTACAATATGTGTAAGTTGGCACTGATTATTTTAAACTGCAAAATTGCTGCGCCTTTTTCAGAATCCATGCATCTGAATGGGGAATTACAGCCACATGGAAAGATAGATCAGATACACTCATAAAAGTTTTGGTTCATCAGGAAATTGGTTCTCAAATTTACTCCATAATTTTATATAGCCCCTTTAATGTTTTTTTCTATGTTTTGTCATTAGCATTCAGATGATGTCATTTGTTAGTCTCAGTTGAATATCTGATGTTGTTTGCAGGGACATGAGCAACAACAGTTTTAATGCAACACAAGTTCCGCAATGGTTCTCAAGCCTCCAGTCTTTGATAACATTGTATCTCTCTCTCTCTCTCTCTCTCTGATTTATATTATTAGCTACATATTTCGCTGAGAATCTGGTTAGGAGACAGGTCACTGGGGCTCAGGAAACTTGAAAATGTTGTCGTTTATATTTTCAACATCTCACTTGAAAATGTCCCTATTGTTGTGCTGTCACAAGATTGTTCCATAATACTTTTAACAAATATAAAGATCCAATTACTTTTAGTCAATTGTGAACCCCATTTTTTGCTAATTGATGCAATTACAGAATGATGGACAATACAAAACTTCAAGGACAAATTCCCACTGACATGTTCGGCCTTCCTTTATTGGCGACTGTGTAAGCTAAAAATAGTAAATTTGCAATTAGCCGTTCTATGATCCAATTTATGACAAAACTCTCAGCCTTAAGTTTATTTTATCAGGGTTCTCAGCAACAACAATTTGAGTGGAACCTTGGATATTGGCAATAGCTACGGCAGCAACTTGACAGTTGATTTGCAGAACAACTCCATCACCAACTTTCGGCAAAACACAAGTTACAGTTTGATGCTAATGTAAGTCTATATTTACTTTAGTTTTGCCTTTTCAAGTTTCCGGGTCATAGTCTACTGAGTGCGGCCACAGCTAGGTGAATTTTGTGTTCTCTATCTTTGGCAGACTTGTTGGTAACCCTGTTTGCAACACAAATGGAGCAACGGCAAAATATTGTTCTATTGAGAAGCGAAGCAATAATTCTTTACCATTGAATAAATGTGGGGCAGTGTCCTACAGCAAAGATGAAGCACTAAGTCCTACTTGCCAATTCCCCCAGCCGTACATTGGAACTCTCCTCTTCTTGTCCTTTTCCTTCGCTGATTTGCAAAATTCAACGTATCGCAGCATCCTTCAGGGGTCTCTTATGGATGCTTTTGTCTCCAATGGACTCCAAGTCGATTCAATCTCCCCTAGATATCCAGTGAGAGACAGTTGTTCCCACCTGAAGTTCTCGTTGCGAATATTTCCTTCGGGCAAAGATGCATTCAGTCGAACATCAGTATCTGGAATAGTTTCCCTACTTAATCGCCAACGATTCGATGTTCCATATTTTGGACCCTTCTACTTCTTTAATGAACAATATCAATGTTTCCCAGGTGAACTCCATCTCCATCTTGCTCACCACTAAAGAAAACCATAGGATTAATTATAGTAGTCTTACATGGTGTTACAATAATACGTCTAGCCTGATCTGATCGGAAGGCTATCAACCTTGTAGGATCCAAAAAGTCATCACGTGGTGGCATTACCATTGGAGCAGCAATTGGTGGCTCGTTACTCATACTCCTGATTCTCTTGGCTGGAATTTATGCTTTTCAACAGAGGAAAAGGGCAAATAGAGCTATTGAGAAGAGCAACCCTTTTGGTAAGATCAGTTCTAGAGTAAGATGAAAAAAAATAGAATTCTAGCTATAAGTGAATGTAAGATTTTTCCATCCTATATATATATATATATGTGTCACCGTGATTTCAAATGAATGCAGCATCTTGGGACCCTGAGAAAGAAAGTGGTGCGGTTCCACAACTTCAGGGAGCGAAGTGGTTCTCATTTGAAGACATGAGGAAATTTACCAACAACTTTTCCGATTTAAATTCCATCGGTTATGGTGGATATGGAAAGGTTGCCATCTTTTTAATGCTTGTAATTGAAAAAAATGGCTTGTTAATTTCCAATTCAAACTACTTCTTCCATATCTTTTGTAAACATAAGAGATAATAAATACATGTGTTTTGCCCAACTTATTATTAGGGGAATTGTAGTAAAAAATAACCTCAGTTGTACATTTGACCGCACTAGTGATCATGCTTCTATTCTTATGCTTTAGTTACAATCTTTTTATTTTGTGATGCAACTTAGGTTTATAAGGGAACTGTTGCCTCAGCACAAGTTGTTGCTATAAAGCGAGCTCAACAGGGATCGATGCAAGGTGCACTTGAGTTTAAAACAGAGATCGAACTTTTATCAAGGATTCATCATAAGAATGTCGTTGGCCTCGTTGGATTCTGTTACGAACAAGGAGAACAAATGCTGGTCTATGAGTACATATCTAATGGTACACTTAAAGATTGTCTCTCAGGTAACTGCCTTAGTTCTTAGCTTAGTTGTATTATGAGTGCATAAAAGATCAACCTCACTCAACAACATGCCATAAGTGCACCCTGATAGTGAATGGTTGTGGTTATTGTCCTTTGACTGCTTCTATTTCTAGTACAGGTTTCTGAAACCTAAGTTTGACATACACTCAAATTTGTTGAATGGTGAGACTAAAATATTGCATCACATAGATAGGTTAGAGACCTAACCCATGAGTTGTGAGTTGTGAGTTGTGATGCTTCCTATCTAATTTTATATACAGGTTGGGGTCTTGCAACAACCCCCCACCCAGAGCGGTGTTTCTGCCAAAAAAAATGCTTCCTATCTAATGCAGTTGTGATTATTGTTAGATAATTTGGCTAGTGATCAAGTTCTAGGTTAATGATTCATACTTAACAGCACCTCCTCCATCTTCCAATAGTTCATCAGGAACTAAAATAAAGAGCGAACAACTAAGAAAGTGTGTACTAAACATATGTTGATTCAATGTGTGCAGGGAAGTCAGGGTTCTGGTTGGATTGGAATAAAAGACTGAGAATAGCCCTTGACGCTGCGAGAGGTCTGCTATATCTACATGAACTTGCTGACCCTCCCATCATACACAGGGATGTCAAATCAACCAACATCTTGCTAGACAATAATTTAAAAGCCAAAGTTTCTGATTTTGGCTTGTCGAAACTCGTGGGCGATACTGGCAAGGGTTATGTCACAACGCAAGTCAAAGGGACATTGGTGAGTGGATGAAGTCCAAAAACTTCGTTCCTCCCTGATAAATTTAAAATAAATTCTGCTCAACATAATGCTTTAGGTTTCCTTTACTCTTAAGTTTAGTTATGATTTCATCTGAACTCAAGAGTCATGGATAAATCAGAAAATTTATGAGCTTTTCTGTTTTTTCATGTGCATGTTACCTCTATGATGCTGTCGAATTGCCTTTGTTTGACATTGAAACATCGATTGCTGTGATTTCAGGGATACATGGATCCTGAATATTACATGACCCAACAATTAACTCAGAAGAGTGATATATACAGCTTTGGTGTCGTGCTACTAGAGTTGATGACTGCTAGAGCTCCTATACATCGCGGGAAACACATTGTTAAATTAGTTCAACAGGTAATGGGAGACGCTAAAGGGCCTCAAAATGTCGATGAGATTATTGATCCAACCCTGGAATCAGGATCAAAACTTGCTGGTCTAGCTAAGTTTGTGGACCTGGCAATGAGTTGTGTGAGGGAATCTGCTACTGACAGACCAGCGATGGGTGAAGTGGTGAGAGAGCTCGAGAACATAATTGAATTGGCAACTCCTGGCAAGAAAATGGAAACCGGGCTTTCCTCATCTAGCTTCGGGGAGACAACCGATGAGAGTCCTCTCCATTCTTATGCTGGCCATGTAAGCTATGGTTCATTACCCTTCGCCTTGTAGCATTAGTGATCCAGTTCACTTTTTTCTGATGCAGACTCACAGTGTTTCCTTTCCGTACACCATAAACTTGTTAAAAATGGATCAAATGTAAGAAGAGATTGTCTCAATTTGTTGAGAAATTGTATTAGCCATTTCACTTGTTGAAAATACAGAGTTGCATACATACATTGGGCAAAGAATGTGGACAGAATTTGCAAAGCCGTGTATAGTTGCTAGATAGTCGCCGACGTGCAGCTATCCAACAAACGAAATGGTTAGGGTCATTCCTTTTTTTTTTTAACCTTTATCTGTTGAGATTGGAAGAATTAAATTATGCATCATTAATAAAAAAAAAAAAAATCGTCTTAATTTGTGGTATGACATTAGGATTAAGAATCACAAAATATCCAACAAATAATTTTAACTATTGCTATTTTATTTTGAATGAAACAGATAATAACTAATTTTATAACCTATAAAAATGAAAATCTATCTATCAATATTCTATCTATAAAAGTAAGAAAAGTTTCTTGCAATTTTTGAATCGCCTAAAATAACCCTAATTTATAATACAAAGTAATAAAAATGTAGGACATTAATGAAACTTAATAATACTTGATATTATACAATAAAAATATAAAAATGACTTTTCATATTCAAATTTCTCCATTATTATAATGCATCATGAAGGAAAAATTTTGTAGGCTTTAGGCAAAATATAATTGCTCTTCCTGAGCTTTCAAATCAGTTTTGCATTAGCACATATAATACTAACAAGGGCTCCTCCCGTTATTAAAAAAATATCTCTTATTTCTAAGCATGGAGTGTGTGTTGCAGCATAATTCTTTATCACTGATCATCGAAATGTTCATTTTCTTCACCAAAAGTAAAAATTTAAAACGAGATGTTTCATCAACTTTAAGGTGATTGACTAGGAAATCAATAACCAAAGAACTAAAATCACTAAAGCACAATCCAGCAAAACTATAGTTAGCATTAACATCAGCACTAGAGTATTTTTTTTCCTCTTTACTTTATCTCTTTATTTTTCATTATTATTGATATAGATCAATAAGATGTTTTGTTGTACGAAATGTACGAGGCCTTAGGCCTTTCATCGGACAACGATGGAACTTGTTTTCACCTTTTGTCTATATTAATGTTTATCATCATTACTCTCCCACTTCATGTGGTGAGCTTTATTTTTTATATGACCATCGTGATTATGATAATGATTTCAATCACATTTATGGCCACAGCCACAACCTAGTACCTAATATTGCCCATTATTGGATTACATTAGTATTACATTTACTTTAAAAAATGGAGTCGATCGTTAGGATGGGTGTCATGATTTTTCAATAAAGTCACATTTTTTGTCCAACAACAAGGATATTTCTCAAAACTCTTTTTACAATATTGCTACTGCAAGAGCATGATAGAAGGGTAAAAGGTGGTCAATGTTTTTTCTAACAAATCTTTTAATTGAAACTTGATTTGAGGTACTGTTGAATTATGCTGACTAACAATTTCAAGATCTTGTAGACATAGTTTCATACAATTATAACAAGCTTTTGGAAGAATGGCTATGTGTGTTTTTATTTTTGCACCCTAAAAACACACATTATAATAATTATAATTTTTAATTTTTTTTCTCTTTCTCTCTCTCTTTCTCTTATTTTGCATAATTTTAAAATAAAATACACTTAAAAACACACACCAAAAAATCTCTGTCCTACTTTTACATAATTTTTAAAAAAATATATACCTAAAAACACACGCAAAAAAATGAAAACAAACAGAGTAATTGTTTTTAGTGTTCATACTTTTCTTCCAAACTAGTATACAAGATGAAAGGATCTTTCACGTCTATATCTACTTATTCATACTTTCAAATTTGTTGCTTAAAACTTTCTCATTCAGTGGAGAATAATGCAAATAATAATGTAGCGAAGTAGAGAGACTAACACGGCGGAGTCCCTGTATAAGCTTCAGCCTTAATACTCCCCATGATTTATAAGGTCATGTGGTGTGCATCTATATTTTATTTATGATATATTCAAAAATTACAAGAGATGTTCAGTGATCAATGTCTGTCCGTACGAATATTTAATATGCATTTAATTCTCTCTCCCTTGACATAGACATCTACATTATCCATGTGATTTATTAGCTGACTGAAAGGAATCTTTACTTTTTATTGTGGGATTGATAATCAAGTGATATTTCTCTTTACAATTTTAGATTTTATACATCCCACAAATAGAAGATGTACCCCGAAGGGATCTCCAGGGTTGACTTTATACTGCCTCGATCGATTTCATATTTTATAACAATATTATCTTGGCTGTTTTCATGATAATCATTATTTGATGGTATATACTGAGACATTCACTATATTTGGTTCTAGTTATGATGGGTTTTTATCAATATATAATATAGATAAAGATAATAAAATTCAAATATCGTGTGAAATAACGTTTTTTTTGTCCCTATGCAACATCATACTTTGTCCCAAAATTCTTTTACACGCTAATAATTAAAATAAGTACTCTTACATTTTCCAACTCCCCCGCTTGGAATTCTTTCCTGAGACAAATCGGACCATAAAAATAGGAAATGTATTATCTATTGTACAAGAAGTGCCTTGTGTGAATTGTGATACGGGACGCGCAAACAAGCACTTCTAATTAACAATAAAATAGAATTATATGTTTGAATGTATATTAACATGTTATCTACTATTTATCACAATTTAACAATTTTACAAATTAAATATCTTACCATACAAATTTATTCAAATTCAAATTTAAATTTTTTCTACTATTGTCTTTTATACTTAACTAAAATTTTTTAATTATTGTATCTTTTAATGATTAAATCAACACTTATTTTTATAATTTTTCTACTCATATTCATTTTTTATTGCACTATAAATATATGTATTATCACTTCACTAAATTTTTATTACATATTAAATGTGTGTGTATATATATAATTTTCTTATCACCTAAATCTTACAAATGTAACATAATTTTTGCCCACTCAAATCTGCCATCCTAATTAGAAACCAGAGGCAGTTCGACTAATTCAAACGTCATAAGAAGCAGCGAATAGCATCGTGCGGGTGAGAAGAAGGCATTTCACTGCAAAATTCCTTTTTGTTCCTTATGGCTATGTTTGGGAGTGGAGTTTTTTTTGGCTATGATGTTTAGTAAGAATTATACTAAGATGAGTAGTATATTTGAAATTAAAGTTCAAATGGGATAAATATTATAATTTATTTGAATATAAGTATAAAATATATAATAATATTGAACGATGTGATAATTTATAAAAATAATGATTATATTTTAAAATATAAATAAAAATAAATATAAGTATATGTATTGATGTATTGATTTAATTGTCGATAATAGATATAATTAATTAATGATTGAAAAATGACCCCGCAAGTTGACCCCTGGATAGTTTCTCTAGAGGGACTTGAAGGGATCATGAACCATGAGCCCTTTGGTAGTAGTTGTGTGTCAGATTATAGAATCAGTAGACCATGCAGTGAAAGTTATATTCACGGTTTGTTGTTGGAGGGTGTTTGACAAAATTTATTTTAAATAGTGTGTAAGATTAAATAATTTATAAAATATTTTTAAAATTTATAAATTCGTATATTTTATTTTTAAAATAAATTTATAAAATATTTAAATAAAACATTTAATAAATTTTTATTAAAATTTATAATTATAATTTTTAAATAACAATGATAAAAATAAATTAAATACTATCAATATAATTTAATAAAAGATAATTATATTATTTTTAATATATATAATGAGATAATTTATAAGACATTTGAAAATAAATTTCTTTCGATGTAAGTATTTTTTCTAATGTTGACTATGTGTTTAAGAAAATCAACCATGTGTTTTCTGTTTAATCAGTTCTTGTCAAATATCAGCACATTAGCAGGCATCAATTCGCGTGGTCACCTATCCTCAGACATCACAAGATTAGCTGAATTGCAAATTCTGTATGTTTTCTATCTTTTTAATTTTCTATTGTTTATGCACTGTTGGAAACTTTTTTCCATCTAAAATCCCTAACCCAATGTGGCCATAATATGCTCTATGGATGTGATAATCGTACTAGATTCAACTTTGCACAACGCACTTGTAAGTTTGGCGCATGAATATCTTGCATTTGCTTCTATGTGAAAAATTATTCTGCAACTGAGAATGACTGGAGGATCAGAAAATTGCATAATGGCTAGCGGTGAAGGAACATGAAAAAACTTTAGCCTTAGGTGCCCAAGGATCAGGAGTTGAAGGCAAAAGTGGGTTAAGTGTTTCTCTAAAGATATATGCATGCAGGGAGGGATCCTTTTTGTCTGCCAAGTTTGTCTTTGTATCTATTTTCCAGGTGAAAGGGTGATTGCCAGTCTGTTGCAATGGTTTCTCTGTTATAATATTGCTTCTTGACGTTGCTGTAGGCGTGCGCATCAATATCTGTGCCTTCTCTGATAAGTGGCTTCTTGTGTACACTGTACAGGGATCTGTCATATAACAGACGTATGACTGGACCTCTTCCCGCATCAATTGGAGATATGAAGAAACTAACAAGCTTGTAAGAAAACCTTGTGAAGTTCTAATGACCAGTTGGGGTAAATAATGCTTCCCTTCATGAAATTTTTGGTACATGAATTGCAGAATTCTGGTTGGTTGTGGATTTTCTGGTGAAATACCCTCCTCAGTAGGTTCGCTAAAGATGCTGCGGTACCTGTAAGGATCTGAGGAAGTTCTGTTTTGCCGTTCAAACTGAAATCTTACCCCTGCGACTTCATTGTTATTGCACGTCTAATGCTATTTCCCTTCCGATGAAGGTCACTCAATTCAAACAACTTCATTGGCAAGATACCACCTTCCATTGGCAATTTAGCAAAACTTTATTGGCTGGATTTAGCTGATAATAAGCTCACTGGAACAATCCCCGTCTCTGATGGAAGCACACCCGGTCTTGATATGCTTGTTCACACAAAGCATATGTGCGTATATTCACTTTTCACACTTTTTGCATCAACTTGTTTTTACTTAATGCCTTGTTAACTTGAACTCTGCTTATTTTATGCAGCCATTTTGGAAACAATCAGTTGTCTGGTGAAATATACCTGATCTATTCAGCTCAAATATGACTCTTATTCATTTGTAAGCACCTCCAAACCTGGTTTTCGTCCATAATATAAACAAACCATGCTACCATAGTAGTACTTGTTACTTCAAGCGAAGTTATCTTCCTGGCTGGTTGTAATGCATTCAGTCCATTTGGTTGCTGTCTTTGTCTAGTCTGCCAGTTGGCCAGTTTCATAGCTTTGGTCCTAACAAATGCAGTTGGCTGTTAAACATATTCCCACAATACAATATGAATTTTCCTGCCCCTTTATCAACCTGTCATTGAAATTTTCCTAAAGCATAAAATTTGAGATTTCTCATAACACTGCCTCCTTTTTGAAGGCGGAAGACAATGAAACTAATGCAGGTGTAATTCTTGTATATACCGTGTGAGAAATAGTTGCCTTGGTTCTCATAATGTTTACTGGAGCAGGCTTTTCGAAGACAATCAGCTAATTGGAAGCATCCCCTCCACGCTGGGGCTTGTGCAGACTCTGGAAGTTGTGTAAGTAACATTACCCATGACTGTACGGCATCGTCTGAGCTCTCTTTACCTTCGGAAAGTTTGAAAGAAATATCCTACGTTTGCCACAGGCGGCTTGATAGGAACTCTTTAAGTGGACCTGTTCCGGACAACATCAACAACCTCACCTCTGTCCAGGAGCTGTAAGTAGAAAAGAAATGAGTGATTCAGTGAATATGTTTCTGCTCCTGTCCATGGACGGTTTCGCAGTTTTTGAGTGAAATGCATTTCCTGTTGAATGTTTTAGGTTCTTGGCAAATAATAAGTTGACGGGACCCTTACCTAACCTCACTGGCATGAGTGTGCTCAACTGTGTAAGTCACTTACATTTTACCAATGTACATGCAAGGCAATCGCACGCAAAATGCATAACAAATAAGACAATTACTTCATCGTGAACTATTGCAGTGACCTGAGCAATAATTCATTTGATGCCGCGGATATTCCACCATGGTTTTCTTCTTTGCAGTCCTTGACTTCACTGTATGTTTCTCTGTGTTCTTATTGTGGCGGAAGAAAAGCCATTTTTCTGGTGTTGAAAATAATTCTGATATTAAACTGAACTTGCAGTATGATGGAAAACACACAAATTGAAGGACAACTTCCAGTTGCCCTGTTTAGCCTTTTCCAGTTGCAAACTGTGTAAGTTGAACTCTTTGATTAGCATATCGCCATATTTATTTTAACGCAGAGAAATCCAATATACAAAAGCTAATAACCTTACCTGGTTTAAGCGTCTGTATTTCCATAATCATGACTGTGATCAATCCTGTCTTTACCCTGTCAGCGGATTGAAGAACAATAGGATCAATGGTACCTTGAACATTGGCTCCAGCTACAGCAACCAACTGCAGTTGATTGATTTACAGAACAACTTTCTTGATGCCTTTACTCAACGATCTGGTTACAGTGTTCGAGTCATGTAAATGCTTATCACTCTCTAGGCTCTTTGCCTTTTCTCATGTTTGAATGATAGCCTCGCGACTATCCAACTCTTTCATTGTTGAGTTAACCCACTCACTTCTTTTTCCTTTAAAAACTTGCTCATGGCTTTGATTCATAAATACAGACTTGTAGGCAATCCAATATGTGATGGAGTATCAGAGAATTATTGTACCATGCCTCAGCCGTCTAACTCCTCGTACTCAACACCAACAGAAAACTGCACGCCAGATTCCTGTACTTCAGATAAAGTTTCGAGCCCCACCCGCAAATGTGCATATCCCTTCACAGGAACACTGTACTTCCGTGCTCCTTCCTTTTCCAACTATGGAAACTCGACTATTTTTGCGTCCCTAGAGCAAAAAATGATTGAATTATTTAAGTCGCGTGGCATTCCTGTGATTCTGTTTCTCTGAGTGATCCAACAAAAAACATGGATGATTACGTCATGCTGAATCTGAAAATTTTCCCATTTGGCCAAGATGATTTCAACCACACAGGGACTTCTCGGATTGGATTTTTGCTGAGCAATCAAACCTTCAAGCCACCATCTGCATTTGGAACCTTTTTTTTCATGGGCAACGACTATCCATCCGTTGCAGGTAATCTTTACTATCTGCAAAAAAAATTTCCATAAAGAAATTCTTCATGTCTTCATGCTTCCTAATTCTGTTTTCATCTGTACTTTCATGTTGTCGTTCAGGTGGCTTAGCAGTGAGATCGAGCAAGTCGTCAAACACCAATGTTATCATTGGAGCAGCAGTTGGTGGTGTTGTCCTCTTCCTGTTGTTACTTCTTGCGGGAGTCAAGGCAGTCCGCCAGAAGAAAAGAGCTGAGACAGCTTCCAAGCAGAGCAATCCTTTTGGTATGTTCAAGATCCAATCTTCGTTAACTTGTATTAATCTTGGAACCTTAGCAGTCGCGACAATCTTACTCGTGCTTGGAGCTTCGTGGGACCCAAATGCAAACAGCGGCGGAGTTCCACAGTTAAAAGGAGCAAAAAGTTTCTCGTTTGAAGAACTCTGACGAAGCACAAACAACTTTTCAGAAAACAATGACATTGGAAAAGGCGGTTATGGAAAGGTCAGTTTTTCATCTTCCTTCTTCTATGACAGTGTTCTTTCTGGATTCGTTTTTTTATCTGTGCATGATTATGTGCTGTCTAATGATTCTCCTCTGATGCACCATGCATTATTCATGCTTCATACCTTGGAGAACCTTGCATGCATAGCAGATTAAGGCTCTAATCTGGCCGGTTAGTCTATTTTTCTGTTCAATTAATTTGGTAACTTGCCATCTTCATCTCAAGTGCCTGGATATTTATCAAATCCCTGTGAAGCCAGTCTGTGATGAACTTGCTGTCAATTTTTTCTACGTTTCTCGGGTATACAGAGGAATTCTTTCCAATGGACAGTTGGCTGCCATCAAAAGAGCTCAACAAGGACCAATGCAGGGTGGTCTAGATTTCAAAACTGAGATTGAGCTCCTCTCGAGAGTCCATCACAAGACTGTTGTCAGCCTACTTGGTTTTTGTTTTGATCAGGGAGAACAAATGCTGGTGTATGAGTTTATTGCGAATGGCACGTTGAAGGACAGTCTATCCGGTGGATACTTTTATTCTTCTTTTTAACATTAGATATACTTGATTAACAATGTCAAAACGTTTGTTTGTTGTCATGACTATAATTTTCATAGGTAGGGATTACTTGTCTGTCAATGGGTTGAGATTATTAGAGACAAGCAAATGCTTAACTGTGGGAATGTGATAACTCCTGATTTTACTGCATTTATCCTTTCGTCATCAATATTCTTGATAGTTTCTATGCTATTTTGTGCGTTAATTGTGGACAATTGAATTGCAACTGCTTGAAAATATCATTCTGGTGCTTTGAATATATTTTGAGTGTTTTTGGGTAAAAATAATTGAATTTGAAGCATTGCATACACTAAAAACAATGCTTGGCAATTTTACGTCGTGATTGTGAGTGGAGTGTCCGCGATCGGAAGAAACTCATCTGCCATTGCAAAGTGAAATTTTGAAGGATGATTCTACCATAAGCTCTCAAAATTGCGAGAGAAAGGGTTGCAATCGCGAGAGGAGGTTTGACTCCCACGACAACAAAAGAAACAGAAAATTTTACCGTAAAATGTCCTGCAGCTGCGAGCTAAGGGTTCACAGTTGCCCACTGGAAGTGAGAATGACCTGGTTATCCTATTTCTATTATTTTTAAAAGAACTGGAAATGAAAATAAGGACCTGAATAGAAGAACTCGGCCACTTCTTCTGATTTTCAACTTCATGAAAGAAAGAAAGATTTGACATTAGAAGAATATTGCAGGTGTGGGCTTCCATAAATGCTTAATATATAAACATCAGAACTTGAAGTTCCGTAAACTAATGTTCCCAGGATGGCATGAAAGGAAGAAAAATGCTTTCAATTTTGAATGGCTTTAGCAGCAACCCTTTGTATTCTTTGAAGATTTCCTTCTCAAGAAGGTAAATAAACTAAAATATTTGTTTATTTAAATGCTCGTCATCCTTCTCCAACTATCATAGTTGTACCGTTTCAGCCAAGGCCGCATTTTTAGGCAGCCAAGGTCAACGCGCCAACTATGCATTCCCCTAGAGAAAATTGTCATTAATTCATTTACTTCCTGTTAAGGTCAGAATATATTAATGTAATAGGTTTATGTTTTCTATGTATTCTTGTAGAATTAGATAAAAGAGTGACACTGCGTGTGGAAGGTCCAATCACGTTAATTTCCGGAACTCTTGGCATGAGGAATCCTTTTTGAAAGGAGATCACGGTTGTTCATCCGGTGGGTGGGATTTACGAAGAGATTATTGTATACGGGTAGTCATGATTTTGTGAGACAAAGTCGCGAGACCTCATCAAAGGTATTATTTGAAGAAAGTGTTCGCTATTTGTTTTATGTGGGGAGCGGAGCAGTTATATGGTAACACAACATAGGCATTTTATTTTAAATAGGTATATTATAATGGTGTTACAACAAATTGTAGACCGGGTCGTTTTGGACTTGTTCTTTTCCGATGTCTGGTGAGGCGTCGTGGTCAACAATCGTGAGAGGGAAGTGTTCCACTACTTATTTTCTCTTCCAAGAAGCTTTGGTTTCTTCTCCAGGTTTAGAATGTGCTCAGGGAATATGAGAAGTGTCTGGAAAATGAGTTCTAAAGTTCTGGTCCACCTGCTGCTTGTTTCCTATTGGTTTCTGTCTATATTTGCAGTCACAAACCCTAATGATCGTAAGTATTTTGCGTGATCATGTGTTTCAAATTTTCTACGCAGCATTTTTTTTTTTTCTTTTATTTGCTGTTTTCAATTAGTTTAAACAAGCCTAGGCATAATTCTTGGATGGGGGGGTTTTGTAATTGGATTGTTATGATCATAATACTCTGTTCATGAATATTTTTTTAGTTGATTTAAGACAGAGTTTGTCTATGACAACACGGGATGGAGGCCTTAGAGACTTGAAATGGAAACAATTCAGATGTCCTTTAGAATTTTCTTATTTTACTTCTTGGGGCCAATTTTCAAAGACTGGACAAAAGTTTAATTTTGAATAGTTTTGATTCAGCTGTGAATTAGTTACGTGCTACTGTCGAATTTGTGTGGCTATTCTTTCGTGATTAACTCAAGCTAGTTATACGAAAAGTAATAATTATCTCGTGAGCACACAGCAATATTGGTTTCAAATTGTGGTATATACGTAATAATAATTTACCGAATCATGCTCATTCTCTAACAGTAGGATGAAATTGAGACTGAAAAACATAATCCGACAGACCCAAAGAGTAAAGCATGAAAGAAGATGTTAACTACAGAATGAACGGCCTATTCTATTTGAGATACTTGCACATAGTCTGTTATGTGGTGACGTTCATGCAGTAAGATTATTTCTGCGAAAGGGATCTTTAAACAAAAGAATTCTCCTTTGTACGTGTATTGTTGGAAAATTCACTGTGTGTATGTATATATATATATATATATATAGATCTCTGTTGCACTTGCTTAACTAATATATCCTTTATAAATGCTGCTTTATGTCACATAAATAAACCAACAGGGATGATATTCACAGTAGAACTAGATTGGATTTATTTTAGGTTCCTATTCAGTCTCTTAATCTGGAAGTCCAGTAAGCAGCTTACCAGGCACTCCCTTACGGAATATTTCGAAGAAATCCATAATTAAAGGTGGCAATGGTTTTCATATAGAAAGAATGTACTTAAAAGTCTTAGTTTTTCAAACTTACATTCAAGTTTGTTCTTGGTTCTAGACAGTTTCTGATTGAAGTTGAATGTGGCAGAATACATCTCTTTGAACAACTGTGTAATTCGCCATTTTACCCCTGTTTCAGTTGCTGCTCTAACTGCCCTCAAGTCTAGCTGGAAAAACTTGCCACCTAACTGGGAGGGTGCAGATCCTTGTGGCAGCAATTGGGATGGCATTAATTGCACTGATACACGCGTGACTTCCCTGTGAGTTGGCACTTCGAGGTTATGGTGCTTTTTGCAGATTTCTTACTCGATTATTTTTTTTGTTTAATGTCATCAGTTCAAATGCAGAACACTGGCCGGATTGGGTGTGGAAGGTAGCGGGATTGGTGACATTCCGTCATTGACTGGGTTACGCTTTTTGTATGTTCCCTTTTCTGTTGTTGGCCTCTAGTTCCTGAAACATTACACGTTTCATGATTCATAAGTTAATAAGGATCCATACAAACCACAATTTTGGCCGCAACTCGTTGATCCATGATCTCAGTATTTGCCGCCAACAAGTTTCCACTCAAGTCACGTGACCGGACATTTTTGGTAGAACATCAAAGCTCGGGGTCATTAGTTACCAGTTGTGAAACAATATTTTCGGAAATTAACGATTTTGGATCCAAACACTAGTTTAGTCATTATGTAAAAATAGTTGTGGATGTGTGCTGGCACCTTCTGTTCTATTATCCCGATAGTTTCAAGAAATAAGGGGCAGAAAAGTGAAAGAAAATAAGCTTGCTGGTCTCATTCTTTCGGTACCTTCATGGTACTCATTTCAATCACATTCAATAATAGAAGTATGTTACTTTGTAATATTTTGCTTCTGGATGTAGGGATCTTTCCAACAACGTTGGTCTTAAAGGGACTCTTCCATCTTCTATAGGGGATCTGCAGAACCTTACAACTTTGTAAGAGCAATTATATTTTTTCATTTGCTCACTCTGAGTATGCGAGTTGGGACTAACACTGAATTCGCTGCCCCTTTATTACATGCAGGATTTTGGTTGGTTGTAACTTCTCTGGTCCCATTCCTGATTCACTAGGATCTCTCCGGCAGCTTGTGTACATGTAAAGAGCCCTTTGTGCCATGGCATTCATACTTTTGGCATTAAATTTGGGGGATGTAGACTTCCCGAATATTTTATTGTTATGAGAACAGCGAATTGATCAAGAAAGTTGGTCTTGGTGATTTCAGAATGGCCGCTTAGCTCAGGACTGAATTTTGTTCACTGTCATTTTACAGATCTTTGGCCTCTAATAACTTTATTGGACCGATCCCATCTTCCATTGGCAATCTATCACAGCTCTCTTGGCTGGACATGAGTATGAACAAGCTTACTGGTGCTATTCCTGTCTCTAATGACACTGTATCTGGTTTGGATATGCTACATCGGGCTAAACACTTGTATGATATCTCCCTCAGAAACATCGATCACGCTGGTTTTCAGTTTTTGTTTTGATCTACTCCATTTTACAGTTTATTTGAATCTCTTTCCATGTTTTGCAGCCATTTTTCTAACAATCAGCTTTCTGGGCCAGTCCCTGATCAACTATTCAGTTCCAATATGAGCCTCATACATGCGTGAGTTTTCCACCACCGATGCGACGACTGTTTTTCTGAATTCTGTCTGTATAAATCTCATCAACAAAATATTTTTAGCATTTGCTTTTTCGATCGCTTATCAAATATGAAATGGCAAAAGATTTTCTGATAATCCTACTGTGATTTTATTTATGTCATTTTTACTAAAATTGAATGTTTGTGCTTAACTGAATTTCCGTATGACAAAATAAAATAAAACTCTATCTATCATTTATTTTGAAATCAAAGGATATCATTTGCATGGTATACGGGTTTTTGTTCCCAATCTTCATTATCTTTCTTGCAACCAAACGAAAAAGTTTTGTTCGGCTGATTTGTGTGGCATCATTCCAGAGTGGAAGCCAGTGTTCCAAAAAATATTCTTATTATTGAAATTAAAAATGTGCACGATCCATTATCCATATGCACATCAGCTATTTCACAAAAATTATTTTTGATTTTGATATCTGTTTAACACCACCACATGTTTGCTTTAGGATATTTGATAACAACAAACTCACAGGGAACCTACCCATTTCTCTGGGACGTGTAAAGACACTGGAGGTCATGTGAGTATTCCTGTCATACTTGCAATTAAATATGATAATTGTTTTCATAAAACACTATTTGCAATTGTATGTGATAATTTTTTTTCTTAAATCATCCCTTATGACTATGCTCCAATATCTTCTCTCGGATGCAGACGTTTTGATTCAAATTCTCTTCATGACAGTCTCCCTCCAAATCTCAGTAACCTCACAAGCCTAAATGAACTGTAAGCGGAGAAAAACAAAATTTTATTAAGCATGTATCGATTCTTTCATGAGCATAACATGAAACTGCATTTTTTAAATTCCTGAACTTGTTTGTTTGGTGGTTTATCCTCGCCAGGTACTTGTCTAAGAATAATTTCAACGGAAATATCCCCAACCTGACAGGCATGAACTCCCTACAATATGTGTAAGTAGGCACTGATTATTTTAAACTGCAAAATTGCCGCTCCTTTTTCAGAATCCATTCATCTGAATGGGGAATTACCGCCACATGAAAAGATGGATCAGATACACTTATACTAGTTTTGGTTCATCAGGAAATTGGTTCTCAAATTTACTCCATAATTTTATATAGCCCCTTTATTGTTTTTTTCCATGTTTTGTCATTAGCATTCAGATGATGTCATTTGTTAGTCTCAGTTGAATATCTGATGTTGTTTGCAGGGACATGAGCAACAACAGTTTTAATGCAACACAAGTTCCGCAATGGTTCTCAAGCCTCCAGTCTTTGACAACATTGTATCTCTCTCTCTCTCTCTCTGATTTATATTATTAGCTACATATTTCGCTGAGAATCTGGTTAGGAGACAGGTCACTGGGGCTCAGGAAACTTGAAAATGTTTGTCATTTATATTTTCAACATCTCACTTGAAAATGTCCCTATTGTTGTGCTGTCACAAGATTGTTCCATAATACTTTTAACAAATATAAAGATCCGATTACTTTTAGTCAATTGTGAACCCCATTTTTTGCTAATTGATGCAATTACAGAATGATGGACAATACAAAACTTCAAGGACAAATTCCTACTGACATGTTCGGCCTTCCTCTATTGGAGACTGTGTAAGCTAAAAATAGTAAATTTGCAATTAGCCGTTCTATGATCCAATTTATGACAAAACTCTCAGCCTTAAGTTTATTTTATCAGCGTTCTCAGCAACAACAATTTGAGTGGAACCTTGGATATTGGCAATAGCTACGGCAACAACTTGACAGTTGATTTGCAGAACAACTCCATCACCAACTTTCGGCAAAACACAAGTTACAATTTGATGCTAACGTAAGTCTATATTTACTTTAGTTTTGCATTTTCAAGTTTCCGGGTCATAGTCTACTGAGTGCGGCCACAGCTAGTTGACTTTTGTGTTCTCTATCTTTGGCAGACTTGTTGGTAACCCTGTTTGCAACACAAATGGAGCAACGGAAAAATATTGTTCTATTGAGAAGCGAAGCAATAATTCTTTACCATTGAATAAATGTGGGGCAGTGTCCTGCAGCAAAGATGAAGTACTAAGTCCTACTTGCCAATGCTCCCATCCGTACACTGGAACTCTCCATTTCTTATCCTTTTCCTTCACTAATTTGCAAAATTCAACGTATTATAGCATCCTTCAGGAGCGTCTTATACGTGTTTTTCACTCCGATGGACTCCCAGTGGATTCAATCCTCCTTAGTGATCCAGTGATAGACATTTATTCCTACCTAAAGTTCTCGTTGCAAATATTTCCTTCAGGCAAAGATGCTTTCAATCGAACATCAGTATCTAGAATAGGTTTCCTACTTAATCGCCAACGATTCAAGGTTCAACATTTTGGACCCTTCTTCTTCTTTGATGAACAATATTGTTGTTTCCCAGGTAAACTCCATCTTGCTCACCACTAAAGAAAACCATAGGATTAATTATAGTAGTCTTACATGGTGTTACAATAATACGTCTCGCCTGATCTGATCGGAAGGCTATCAACCTTGTAGGATCCAAAAAGTCATCACGTGCTGGCATTATCATTGGAGCAGCAATTGGTGGCTCGTTTCTCATACTCCTGATTCTGTTGGCCGGAATTTATGCTTTTCAACAGAGGAAAAGGGCAAATAGAGCTATTGAGAAGAGCAATCCATTTGGTAAGATCAGTTCTAGAGTAAGACAAAAAAAAAATAGAATTCCAGCTATAAGTGAATGTAAGATTTTTCCATCCTATATATATATGTCACCATGATTTCAAATGAATGCAGCATCTTGGGACCCTGAGAAAGAAAGTGGTGCGGTTCCACAACTTCAGGGAGTGAAGTGGTTCTCATTTGAAGACATGAGGAAATTTACCAACAACTTTTCCGACTTAAATTCCATCGGTTCTGGTGGATATGGAAAGGTTGTCATGTTTTTAATGCTTGTAATTGAAAAAAATGGCTTGTTAATTTCCAATTCAAACTACTTCTTCCATATCTTTTGTAGACATAAGAGATAATAAATACATGTGTTTTGCCCAACTTATTATTAGGAATTGTAGTAAAAAATAACCTCAGTTGTACATTTGACCGCACCAGTGATCATGCTTCTATTCTTATGCTTTAGTTACAATCCTTATGTTTTGTGATGCAACTATAGGTTTATAAGGGAACTGTTGCCTCTGCACAAGTTGTTGCTATAAAGCGAGCTCAACAGGGATCGATGCAAGGTGCACTTGAGTTTAAAACAGAGATTGAACTTTTATCAAGGATTCATCATAAGAATGTCGTTGGCCTCGTTGGATTCTGTTACGAACAAGGAGAACAAATGCTGGTCTATGAGTACATATCTAATGGTACACTTAAAGATTGTCTCTCAGGTAACTGCCTTGGTTCTTAGCTTAGTTGTATTATGAGTGCATATAAGATCAACCTCACTCAACAACATGCCAAAAGTGCACCATGATAGTGAATGGTAGTGGTTATTGCCCTTTGTCTGCTTCTATTTTTAGTACAGGCTTCTGAAACCTAAGTTTGACATACACTCAAATTTGTGGAATGATGAGACTAAAATATTGCATCACATAGATAGGTTAGAGACATAACCCATGAGTTGTAATGCTTCCTATCTAATTTTATATACAGGTTGGGGTCTTGCAACAACCCCCCACCCAGAGCGGTGTTTTTGCCCAAAAAAATGCTTCCTATGTAATGCATTTGTGATTATTGTTAGATAATTTGGCTAGTGATCAAGTTCTAGGTTAATGATTCATACTTAATAGCACCTCCTCCATCTTCCAATAGTTCATCAGAAACTAAAATAAAGAGCAAACAACTAAGAAAGGGTGTACTAAACATATGTTGATTCAATGTATGCAGGAAAGTCAGGGTTCTGGTTGGATTGGAATAAAAGACTGAGAATTGCCCTTGACGCTGCGAGAGGTCTGCTATATCTGCATGAACTTGCCGATCCTCCCATCATACACAGGGATGTCAAATCAACCAACATCTTGCTAGACAATAATTTAAAAGCCAAAGTTTCTGATTTTGGCTTGTCAAAACTCGTGGGCGATACTGGCAAGGGTTATATCACCACGCAAGTCAAAGGGACATTGGTGAGTGGATGAAGTCCAAAAACTTCGTTCCACCTTGATAAATTTAAAATAAATTCTGCTCAACATAATGCTTTGGGTTTCCTTTGCTCTTAAGTTTAGGTATGATTTCATCTGAACTTAAGAGTCATGGATAAATCAGAAAATTTATGAGATGTTCTGTTTTTCATGTTCATGTTACCTTTATGATGCTGTCGAACTGCCTTTGTTTGACATTAAAACATCGATTGTTGTGATTTCAGGGATACATGGATCCTGAATATTACATGACCCAACAATTAACTGAGAAGAGTGATATATATAGCTTTGGTGTCGTACTGCTAGAGCTGCTGACTGCTAGAGCTCCTATACAGCAAGGGAAACACATTGTTAAATTAGTTCAACAAGTAATGGGAGACGCTAAAGGGCCTCAAAATTTCGATGAGATTATTGATCCAACCCTGGAATCAGGATCAAAACTTGCTGGTCTAGCTAAGTTTGTGGATCTAGCAATGAGCTGTGTCAGGGAATCTGCTGCTGACAGACCAGCGATGGGCGAAGTGGTGAGAGAGCTCGAAAACATAATTGAATTGGGAACTCCTGGCAAGAAAATGGAAATGGGGTTTTCCTCATCTAGCTTCGAGGAGACAACTAATGAGAGTCGTCTCCATTCTTATGCTGGCAATGTAAGCTATGGTTCATTACCTTTCGTCGTGCAGCATTAGTGATCAAGTTCTCTTTTTTCTGATGCAGACTCACAGTGTTTCCTCTCCGTAAACCAAAAACCTGTTAAAAATGGATCAAATGTAATAAGAGATTGTCCCAATTTGTTGAGAAATTGTATTAGTTGTTTCATTTGTTGAAAATACAGAGTTGCATACGTACATTGGGCAAAGAATGTGGATAGAATTTGCAAAGTAGTGTATAGTTGCTAGATAGTTGCCGACGTGCAGCTATCCAACAAAGGAAATGGTTTGTGTCATTCTTTTTTTTTTAAACCTTATCTATTGAGATTGGAAGAATTAAATTATGCGTCATTAATTAAAAAAAATTATCTTGATTTGTAGTATGACATTAGAATCAGGAATCACAAAAGATACAACGAATAACTTTAAAGTCAACACTATTGCTGTTTTATTTTATAGGAAACCGATAATAACTAATTTTATAAGCTATAAAAATGAAAATCTCTCTATCAATCTTCTATCTATAAAAGTAAGAAAAGTTTCTTGAAATTTTTGAATGGCCTAAAATAACCCTAATTTATAATACAAAGTAATAAAAATGTAGGACATTAATGAAACTTAATAATACTTGATATTATACAATAAAAATATAAAAATGACTTTTCATATTCAAATTTCTCCATTATTATAATGCATCATGAAGGAAAAATTTTGTAGGCTTTAAGCAAAATATAATTGCTCTTCCTGAGCTTTCAAATCAATTTTGCACTAGCACATATAATACTAACAATGACTTCTCCCGTTACTAGAAAAATATCTCTTATTTCTAACCATGGAGTGTGTGTTCCAGCATAATTTTTTATCATTGATCATTGAAATGTTCATTATCTTCACCAAAAGTAAAAATTTAAAACGAGATGTTTCATCAACTTCAAAGTGATTGACTAAGAAATCAATAACCAAAGAACTAAAATCAGTAAAGCACAATCCAGCAAAACCATAGTTAGCATTAACATCGTCACTAGAGTAATTTTTTTTTTTCTCTTTACTTTGTCTCTTTATTTTTCATTATTATTGATAGAGATCAATAAGATGTTTTGTTCTACGAAAGGTACGAGGCCCTAGGCCTTTCATCCGACAATGATGGTACTTGTTTTCGCCCTTTTGTCTATATACATTTTTATCATCATTACTCTCCCACTTCATGTGGTGAGCTTTATTTTTTATATGGCCATCATGATTATGATAATGATTTCAATCACATTTATGGCTACAGCCACAACCATAGTACCTAATATTGCCCATTATTGGATTACATTAGTGTCACATCTACTTTAAAAAATGGAGCCGATTGCCAGGATGAGTGTCATGATTTTTCAATAAAATCACATTTTTTGTCCAACAAAAAAGATATTTCTCAAAACTCTTTTTACAATATTGCTACTGCAAGAGCGTGATAGAAGTGTAAAAAGTGATAAATGTTTTTTCTAACAAATCTTTTAATTGAAACTTGGTTTAAGGTATTGTTGAATTATGCTCACTAACAATTTCAAATTCTTGTAAACATAGTTGCATACAATTATAACAAGCTTTTGGAAGAATGGCTATGTGTGTTTTCATTTTTGCACTCTAAAAACACGCATTATAATAATTATAATTTTTAAATGTTTTTTCCTTCTCTATCTCTTTCTCTTACTTTTACATAATTTAAAAAAAAAAGACATAAAAACACACACCAAAAAATAAAAACAAAAGCAATTGCTTTTGGTGTTCATACTTTTCTTACAAACTAGTGTACAAGATGAAAGGATCTTTCACGTTTTTGGCCATTTAGTTAGGTTTTCCATCAAATAGGTGCTTTAACTTTTGATAAAGATTGGGGGGAGGGGGGGAGGGGGGCCACAGTAAACCATATCTACTTATTCATACTTTCAAATTTGTTGCTTCAAACTTTCTCATTCATTTAAGTATTGTTGGTGCACAATTTACTATCAAATCAGTATTGTTGGTGCACAATTTACTATCAAATCAGTAAGTGGGTGTGTTTTAATCATCAGTTCTTATAATTCAACAATTTAGGTGGAAATTCATATCCAAAAATTAAATGCTATGTGGAAATCGTGTGGCATTTTACTTGACAAGTCATTTTCTTGTTGTGTTCATGGATGGGGGTTTCCTGGGTCGGTGAATGCCATAAAAAATAGCAAAGTAGAAAGTATTTAAAACATGTAAAACTATTGCAATCTAGACTTTGATGTTTTAAAAAATTTGATTTATATACGTATATGTATAATATATACAACACAAATTAAATAATATAATAATATATAGGAGTAATGATTAGTTTTTTAAATTTCTCAAAACTCTTTTCATAATATTGCTATTGGCAAGAGCAAGTTAGACGTGTAAAAAGTGGAAAATGTTTTAATGATATTAAGCTCAATAAACTCAAGTTTAGCCAACTTAGCCATGAAAATAATTAAAATAAAGAAAGCAAATGGTATTCACCAGGCTTAGCCAAATCAAATATGGAGACTCGTTGATAACGTGTCGTGAAATTATTATTAAAATTGATAGAATCATATATATACTATGAAATAAACAGTTACGCTACTATTAAACAGTGGAGATATAATATAATATAGTTACTAACTACTGCAAAACTACAACTAGAATTCTAATTATGATGGGTTTTTATCAATATATAATATAGATAAAGATAATAAAATTCAAATATCATGTGAAATAACGTATTTTTTGTCCCTATGCAACATCATACTTTGTCCCAATTAGTATGTCTACTGTTGGTTTTTGCCAAGCCTATTAAAATAAAGGCCCAGTTTTTAAAATTCTTTTACACGCTAATAATTAAAATAAGTACTGTTACATTTTCCAACTCCCCCGCTTGGAAGAATTCTTTCCTGAGACAAATCGGACCATAAAAATAGGAAATGTATTATCTATTGTAGAAGAAGTGCCTTGTGTGAATTGTGATACGGGACGCGCAAACAAGCACTTCTAATTAACAATAAAATAGAATTATATGTTTGAATGTATATTAACACGTTATCTACTATTTATCACAATTTTACAATTTTACAAATCAAATATCTTACCGTATAAATTTTATTTAAATTTTTTCTACTCTTGTCTTTTATACTTAACTAAAATTTTTTAATTATTGTACCTATTAATAATTAAATCAACACTTATTCTTATAATTTTTCTATTTATATTCATTTTTTATTGCACTATAAATATATGTATTATCACGTCACTAAATTATTATTACATATTAAATGTGTGTATATATATATATATAATTTTCTTATCACCTAAATCTCACAAATGTAACATAATTTTTGCCCACTCAAATCTGCCATCCTAATTAGAAACCACAGGCAGTTCGACTAATTCAAACGTCATAAGAAGCAGCGAATAGCATCGTGCGGGTGAGAAGAAGGCATTTCACTGCAAAATTCCTTTTTGTTCCTTATGGCTATGTTTGGGAGTGGAGTTTTTTTGGCTACGATGTTTAGCAAGAATTGTATTAAAATGAGTAGTATTTTTGAAATTAAGGTTCTAATGAGATAAATATTATAATTTATTTGAATATAAGTATAAAATATATAATAATATTGAATGATGTAGTAATTTATAAAAATAATGATTATATTTTAAAATAAAAATAAATGTAAGTATATGTATTGATTTAATTGTCAATAGATGTAATGATTGAAAAATAATTAATTAATGATATATGAGAAAAAAAATTAAATTTAAATAAAAATATTATTAAATAATATATACATTAGCGTGAAGTTTAAAAGTAACATGTGAAACTTTGTTAATCGGCACGTCTTGATTGTTGACAATGCAGCACTTATTATATTAGGTGCCTGTTTTTGCTTCCAATTTTCAATGAGTTTGGTGACTTTAACGATGTCCCCATGGGCCAACTGGCCAGGAAGTCATCCTCAGAAAAAGACCGCGCAAGTTGACCTCTGGAAAGTTTCTCTAGAGGGACTAGAAGGGATCATGAACCATGAACCATGAACCATGAACCCTTTGGTAGTAGTTGTGTGTCAGATTATTGAATCAGTAGACCATGCAGTGAAAGTTACATATACGGTATGGTGTTGGAGGATGTTTGACAAAAATTTATTTTAAACAGTGTGTAAGATTAAATAATTTATAAAATATTTTTAAAATTTAATACATTTTCTTTTTATAATAAATTTATAAAATATTTAAATAAAACATCTTATAAATTTTTATTGAAACTTATAATTATAATTTTTTATATAACAATAATAAAATAAATTAAATACTATCAATATAATGTAATACAAGATAGTTATATTATTTTTAATATATATAATGAGATAATTTATAAGACATTTGAAAATAAATTTCTTTTGAGTAAACATCTTATTTTGAACAGTTCAAAGCTCAGCCAAACCTCTTAGTTCATTAACTTGTGCAAGCCTGTCAAAGCTGGCTGCATCTTAGTTTATGAATGTTTGACTTAGTGCACAAGGTAAATAATTAAACTTAATTAGCCCCATTGACTTGTTCAAATTCTTAGACATATATTAATTAATGAAAACTTGTCCAGAAGCAGGTGTGGTCAACTATAGTGCTACGGTGGCGTCAAATAAAAATATAGTGTTAGATATTTTAAGCAATAATTTGCCAAATCAAGTTGGAATCGGTAAGAAATTTGAGAATGAAAAGTTGGCTGGGTAAATGGAACATTGCATTCAACTCTCTGGATTGTTGGAAATTGGTTAATGTTATGAAATAGGAGGCATTTGGAAGTTTTCCTCCCGAGGTTACACATAGTTTCAAGCTTGGGTAGTTTATAGCTTTTCAGATCTTGCTCCGCTGAATTTGAAAAGATAATACGGTTATATGTTGAGTAATGATGCTTTGGAAGATTCATCTCTCTCTTCTGGTTGCTTGTGTCCAAGTTTTAGTTGTAGCAGCACAGACAAATCCTGATGATTGTAAGTTTGCTCAAATCCTGCTCCGAGATTACTTCCAACTCTTAATTGTCCTGGTTTCTGTGTTGAGGATGTAAAGATTTCTGATATGTAAAAAGCATTCTTGTTGTTTCGTCCATTTATTGCAAACATTGGTATTATTAAATGGTTAAATTTGGAAGTGTTGATAGTTCTAATCTTACACCCTTATTAGCTCCTTCGAAGTGATGGAATCAGTGGTTAACCTCTCGTAAACAAAACAAATTTATTTCTCTGTTATGCAGTTGTTGCGTTGCAATCCCTGAAAGACGTATGGGAAAATGTTCCACCAAATTGGGCAGGGAATGATCCTTGTGGAGGTGGTTGGGATGGAATTAGCTGCATGAAAAATCGAGTTCACTCGATGTAAGTGTTTTTTCTAATGTTGACGATGTAGTTAAGTTAGTCAACCATGTGTTTTCTATTTAATCTGTTCTTGTTAAATTTCAGCACATTAGCAGGCGTCAATTTGCGTGGTCGACTATCCTCAGACATCACACAATTAGCTGAATTGCGAATTCTGTATGTTTTCTTTCTTTTTAATTTTCTCTTGTTTATGCACTGTTGGAAACCTTTCTCCATCTAAAATCCCTAACCCAATGTGGCCATAATATGCTCCATGGATGGCCATAATATGCACTGTTGACGCATGAATATCTTGCATTTGCTTCTATGTGAAAAATTATTCTGCAACTGAGAATGACTGGTAGCCTAAGGTGCCTAAAGATCACGAGTGAAAGGCAAAAGTCAGTTAAGTGTTACACTAAAGAGATATGTATGCAGGAAGGGATCCTTTGTCTGTCAAATTTGTCTTTGTATCTATTTTCCAGGTGAAAGGGTCATTGCCAGTCTTTTGCAATGGTTTCTCTGTAGGCGTGTGCATCAATATCTGTGACTTTTCTGATAATTAGCTTCTTGTGTACACTGTACAGGGACCTGTCATATAACAGAAATATGACTGGACCTCTTCCCGCATCAATTGGAGATATGAAGGAACTAACAAGCTTGTAAGAAAATCTTGTGAAAGTTATAATGGCCAGTTGGTGTAAATAATGCTACCCTACATGAAATTTTGGCTGACATGAATTGCAGAATTCTGGTTGGTTGTGGATTTTCTGGTGAAATACCCTCCTCAGTAGGTTCGCTAAAGGAGCTGAAGTTCCTGTAAGGATCTGAGGAAGTTCTGTTTTTGCTGTTCAAACTGAAGTCTTACCCATGCAACTTCATTGTTATTGCACGTCTAATGCTCTTTCCCTTCCGATGAAGGTCACTCAATTCAAACAACTTCATTGGCAAGATACCACCTTCCATTGGCAATTTAGCAAAACTTTATTGGCTGGATTTAGCTGATAATAACCTCACTGGAACAATCCCCGTCTCTGATGGAAGCACACCTGGTCTTGATATGCTTGTTCACACGAAGCATTTGTGTGTATATTCACTTTTCACACTTTTTGCATCAACTTGTTTTTACTTAATGCCTTGTAAACTTGAACTCTGCTTATTTTATGCAGCCATTTTGGAAACAATCAGTTGTCCGGTGAAATACAGCCTGAGCTATTCAGCTCAAATATGACTCTTATTCATTTGTAAGCACCTCCAAACCTGGTTTTCGTCCATAATATAAACAAACCATGCTACCATAGTAGTACTTTTTACTTCAAGCAAGTTATCTTCCTGGCTGGTTGTAATGCATTCAGTCCGTTTGGTTGCTGTCTTTGTCTAGTCTGTCAGTTGGTCAGTTTCATAGCTTTGGTCCTAACAAATGCAGTTGGCAGTTAAACATATTCCCACAATACAATATGAATTTTTCTGCCCCTTTAGCAACCTGTCATTAAAATTTTCCTAAAGCATAAAATTCGAAATTTCTCATAATACTGCCTCCTTTTTGAAGGCAGAAGGCAATGAAACTAATGCAGGTTTGATTCTTGTATACACCGTGTGAGAAATAGTTGTCTTGGTTCTCATAATGTTTACTGGAGCAGGCTTTTCGAAGACAATCAGCTAATTGGAAGCATCCCTTCCACGCTGGGGCTTGTGCAGACTCTGGAAGTTGTGTAAGTAACATTACCCATGACTGTACGGCATCGTCTGAGCTCTCTTTACCTTCGGAAAGTTTGAAAGAAATATCCTACGTTTGCCACAGGCGGCTTGATAGGAACTATTTAAGTGGACCTGTTCCGGACAACATCAACAACCTCACCTCTGTCCAGGAGCTGTAAGTAGAAAAGAAATGAGTGATTCAATGAATATGTTTCTGCTCCTGTCCACGGACCGTTTCGCAGTTTTTGAGTGAAATGCATTTCCTGTTGAATGTTTTAGGTTCTTGGCAAATAATAAGTTGACGGGACCCTTACCTAACCTCACTGGCATGAGTGTGCTCAACTATGTGTAAGTCACTTACATTTTACCAATGTATATGCAAGGCAATTGCACGCAAAATGCATAACAAATAAGACAATTACTTATTTCATCGTGAACTATTGCAGTGACATGAGCAATAATTCATTTGATGCCGCGGATATTCCACCATGGTTTTCTTCTTTGCAGTCCTTGACTTCACTGTATGTTTCTGTGTTCTTATTGTGGCGGAAGAAAAGCCATTTTTCTGGTGTTGAAAAGAATTCTGATATTAAACTGAACTTGCAGTATGATGGAAAACACACAAATTAAAGGACAACTTCCAGTTGCCCTGTTTAGCCTTTTCCAGTTGCAAACTGTGTAAGTTGAACTCTTTGATTAGCATATCGCCATATTTATTTTAATGCAGAGAAATCCAGTATAAAAAAGCTAATAACCTTACCTGGTTCAAGCGTCTGTATTTCCATAATCATGACCGTGATCAATCCGCTGAATCCTGTCTTTACCCTGTCAGCGGATTGAAGAACAATCGGATCAATGGTACCTTGAACATTGGCTCCAGCTACAGCAACCAACTGCAGTTGATTGATTTACAGAACAACTTTATTGATGCCTTTACTCAACGATCTGGTAATAGTGTTCCAATCATGTAAGTGCTTATCACTCTTTAGGCTCTTCGCCTTTTCTCATGTTTGAATGATAGCCTCGCGACTATCCAACTCTTTCATTGTTGAGTTAACCCACTCACTTCTTTGTCCTTTAAAAACTTGCTCATGGCTTTGATTCATAAATACAGACTTGTAGGTAATCCAATATGTGATGAAGGAGTAAAAGAGAATTATTGTACCATGCCTCAGCCGTCTAACTCCTCGTACTCAACACCAACAGAAAACTGCACACCAGATTCCTGTACTTCAGATAAAGTTTCGAGCCCCACCTGCAAATGTGCATATCCGTTCACAGGAACACTGTACTTCCGTGCTCCTTCCTTTTCCAACTATGGAAACTCGACTATTTTTGCATCCCTAGAGCAAAAAATGATTGAATCATTTAAGTCTCATGGCCTTCCTGTGGATTCTGTTTCTCTGAGTGATCCAACAAAAAACATGGATGATTACCTCATGCTGAATCTGAAAATTTTCCCATTTGGCCAAGATCATTTCAACCACACGGGGACCTCTCGGGTTGGATTTATGCTAAGCAATCAAACCTTCAAGCCACCGTCTGCATTTGGAACCTTTTTTTTCATGGGCAACGACTATCCATACTTTGCAGGTAATCTTACTATATGCAAAAAAAAATTTCATAAAGAAATTCTTCATGTCTTCCTGCTTCCTAATTCTGTTTTCATCTTTACTTTCATGTTATCGTTCAGGTGGCTTAGCAGTGGGATCGAGCAAGTCGTCAAACACCAATGTTATCATTGGAGCAGCAGTTGGTGGTGCTGTCCTCTTCCTGTTGTTACTTCTTGCGGGAGTCTATGCAGTCCGCCAGAAGAAAAGAGCTGAGACAGCTTCCAAGCAGAGCGATCCTTTTGGTATGTTCCAGATCCAATCTTCGTTAACTTGTATTAATCTTGGAACCTTAGCAGTCGCGACAATCTTACTCGTGCTTGCAGCTTTGTGGGACCCAAATGCAAACAGCGGCGGAGTTCCACAGTTAAAAGGAGCAAAAAGTTTCTCGTTTGAAGAACTCAAACGAAGCACAAACAACTTTTCAGAAAACAATGACATTGGAAAAGGCGGTTATGGAAAGGTCAGTTTTTCATCTTCCTTCTTCTATGACAGTGTTCTTTCTGGATTCGTTTTTTTATCTGTGCATAATTATGTGCTGTCTAATGATTCTCCTCTGATGCACCATGCATTATTCATGCTTCATACCTTGGAGAACCTTGCATGCCTGGCAGATTAAGGCTCTAGTCTGACCTTGTTAGTCCATGTTTTCTTCTTTAATTTTTGGCGTTGTAGCATGTTATGTACATTCAATCTATTGAAGGAGTCTGTTCAATTAATTTGGTAACTTGCCATCTTCATCTCAAGTGCCTGGATATTTATCAAATCCCTGTGAAGCCAGTCTGTGATGAACTTACTGTCAATTTTTTCTACGTTTCTCAGGTATACAGAGGAATTCTTTCCAATGGACAGTTGGCTGCCATCAAAAGAGCTCAACAAGGATCAATGCAGGGTGGTCTAGAGTTCAAAACTGAGATTGAGCTCCTCTCGAGAGTCCATCACAAGAATGTTGTCAGCCTACTAGGTTTTTGTTTTGATCAGGGAGAACAAATGCTGGTGTATGAGTTTATTGCAAATGGCACGTTGCAAGACAGTCTATCAGGTGGGTACTTTTATACTTCTTTTTAACATTAGATATACTTGATGAACAATGTCAAGACATTTGTTTGTTGTCATGACTATAATTTTCATAGATAGGGATTACTAGTCGGTCATATTTGGTCGATTTTGTGATCGATTATTATCATTGCCTACCCCAGAAAACGTCATAAGTTGAGTAATATCTTTGCAGGAAGGGCAGGAATCAGATTAGATTGGATGAGGAGACTCCGAATAGCTCTTGGAGCGGCCAGAGGGGTGCAATATCTGCATGATCTCGCAAACCCTCCTATCATACACAGGGACATCAAATCAAACAATATCTTGTTGGATGAGCGCCTGAATGCTAAAGTAGCGGATTTTGGTCTCTCTAAGCCTCTGGATGAATCTGAAAGGGGTCATGTCACCACTCAAGTTAAAGGCACAATGGTAAATATATTACCGATCTATTGAGCTGTAACCATTTTGTTTTCTTCTCGTGAAGAATGATCAGTTAGTTCTTGAAGTTTTTTGCATTGAAAACCCAAATGATTATAGCATATAAAGAAAAACCTGTTTTATTTGCAAAATTCATACATAAAACTGACCAAATGGAGATTGGACAGTGTTTCTTTTACTTTTTTTCCTTTTTTTTGGACATAGTAAGGATAAAAGTAGTAGCCTCTCCTTTTTAGATGTCAACACTTTTCCAGAATAGTATGCACAATTAGAATATTCTCCGAAGGTGGACACAAGCATCAAACAGTAAATGTGTTAATTTTTCTATAGAGAATAGCAGATAAACTCTTGATGCATGCATTTTTTATTTTCATTCGTGACAGTGTTGCAAGTACAATGGTGTTTTTGCCTTATACCTGATTTAAATTACCACCTGTCCCACAACAAGCAAATGCTCGAAAACATACCTGTGGACAATGATTTCCCCATCATTCAAATATCAAAAATATGATTCTACTTCATTTGACTAATCTACATTTGGTACTACTTCTGACTCGATATGTGATTGAATGTGGGTGAATATGTTGATTTTAAGTAGCTTTTTACTCTGGGGGTTAAGGCTTTCTGATGATTCTAGATTTTCCTTTTCCTTTGATCGTGTTTAATGATTCAATATGTGCCCAAAAAATCTTGGTTTTGTTTTCAAATCATCCAAGCGTTGACTCCATTATTCAAGTAACACTAAGCGGTGGTTTTTCCTTCCTAAATCAGGGCTACTTGGATCCTGAATATTACATGACGCAGCAACTGACTGAAAAGAGTGATGTATATAGCTTTGGCGTATTACTGCTGGAACTCTTGACTGCAAGACCTCCAATCGAGAAAGGGAAATATATTGTAAGGGAAGTGAAGCAATCAATGGAGAAGACCAACGAGATGTCTAAACTTCACGACCTTCTTGACCCAATTGTTGCTGCCAGTACGTCACCAAGAAGCGTGGAAAAATTCATTGATCTGGCTCTGAGGTGCGTTCAAGAGTCGGGGGTTAAAAGGCCGGCAATGAGTGAGGTGGTTAAAGAGTTGGAGAGTATCATGGAAGTCGCGGGTCTGAATCCTAATGCTGACTCTGCATCAACTTCGGCAAGTTATGACGGAGGAAGCAAAGGTTTGAACCATCCATACAGTAATGAAAGCCTCTTTGCCTACAGTGGGGGTTATCCTCCTTCAAGGTTGGAACCCAAGTAGATTTGCTTTATTACAACGGAAATGAAACTAGTGTGTAAATTTCTACCTGGATCTACAGTCTTCGTGCATGAATTAGCTTGTCATGTTGTGGAGTAACAGACTGGTCTTTCAGAACTGATTCATTTCGGATTTCTTGTGTATGCCAGTGCTCATGGTTGAAACTGTTGCTTGTTTTGGACATAAAAACCTTTGAAAAGAATGCCGTGTGAAAAGGAGAAAGCCCTGTAAATTACTTTTAGACAATTTGTTTTGAGTGAACGATCATATTTCTCTTAGGTTGAAGGGTATCAGTCTTTTATTTGTCTGATTAGGTGCACCTGGAATAATGGTTCAGCAAAAGAAAAGCAGAAGGAATCAGAGCGATTAATAATAGCCTTCTGTTGGCATGAAATTGCAATCCTTATTTATTACAAGTGCTGAAGCAATGTACCTTAAAATTACAATATTTCGGGAACAACCAAGACAAGTCCCATGCAGTGAAAAACTTCCCTTCTGATTCTCAACCAATGAGAGGCAAGGGGATTGATCTAAGAATGTGATTCGATCTGTGTATGTTTGGTAAAGATAGTATTCAAAAATTGAAAGTGTGAGTGTATGAACTGGAGAAAACCAGCAAGAAGCATGAAACATTAAGTCATGGGTTTCTCCAGCAGCGCAGATAAATACCACTCATTCTTCTTGACGCCACGGTCCAACTTCATGCCCGTCTTCCACCTCAGTTTCCTGAATCCAACGCGATCAAACATCCGCACGTACGTGGCGTTCAACTGCGAGCCGAGGCAGAAAAACCGGTCTAGCCAGAACAGTCCCCCGGGCCTCAGCACCCTGTACACGTCATACAGAATGAACTCGAGCGTCGCATCAGGGATCCAGTTGCTCAGCACATGCATCGAATGGACGATATCCAAAGTGTTCTCGAAGAAAGGGAACCTCTGCGAAACACTGACGTGGGGATCAAGCCCCTGACGCAATGAAGCTGTTGAAAGGGCCATCGAAGTTCATTGAAGTCGTGACGATGTTCACATTCTTCTCCTTCATCCTGGCAGCAAAAGTCCCTGACCCGCCTCCAATGTCCAGTCCAATCCTAATAGTCCCCTTGGGCTTCATGGCAAGGACTTGATCAATTCCAAAATCCAGGCCTCCCTTGTCAAAGAGCCACCTAGCTTCCTCCCTACCTTCCAAGTAAAAGCAGTCCTTGCAATCGTAGGAACCTGGCGCCTTCCTTCTTTCTATTAGGCACGTGTAGTTCTTGCAGGTGTAAGGGTCCCAAACAAGACTTGAATCTGGTGGAGTGGACAACAGACTCCCGGGCAATGAAGTCGGCTCCACGTAATTAGGCGGCGACTTGGGGTGGCACCGCCTTCTAGGGAGCGGCTCGCAGGCCTTGAGCATGAGCTTCTGCGCCAAGACATCATCCACGGGGCATTCTCCTCCAACCTGATAGGACATGTACTTCTCCAGATCTTGTTTATGCTTCAAGCACGCCCCTCCTACTGAAGTGTAGATCTCATCCGACCCTAATTTTGGATTGTATCCTAGCGGAAGCTTGTGAGGGCCTATGGAAAGCTTAGCCTCATCAGATATGTCAGCAAGAAGATCATTGTAGCTAAGCTTTGCTGGCTTGGAGGCATGGCCAGTGACTCCATTGAGGAGGGAGAGCTGATTTGCAAGCTCTTCCACTAGCGAGTGTACTGAGCTGAGTTCCCTCCGCAAGCCCGCAATCTGAGACCGGCTAGCGTTGAGTTCATCTTGTGTGGCATTGAGCTTAATCAAGAGGGAGGAGGAGTCAAAAGGAGGGAGGCTAGAGTCGGGAAAATCTTGAAATGGGATAGGAAAAGTTGGAGTGAGGGCCTGTGAAGATGTAGATAGTGAGGAGGTTGGTAAGTATGATGAGCAATAGTATCCTGAGTTTGTGTTTGGTTTGAGTTCTTTGGCAAGTTTGCTTTCTAGACATGGCATCTTCACTTCCCATGCTTACAGAAACTCACTCTCAGAGATGACAAGATCAGCTCCCTTTGTATTGAAGTTTGGTCGGCCTTCCTTTTGGGGTTTCTTTGGATCAAAGGGAGGCTACATGGGATCTGGGGACAGAGAGAGGGAAGAGAATAGAGAAGTAATTGGCTAGAGTTTTTGTAAGATCCGAGGGAAGAAATAATTAGAGTATGAGACATGACACATTCTTACTCTCCAAATCGTGTTCATAACAATTTATGGTTTATTTAAAGGGCATTTAATATGGCAACTGTTAGGCCTGTGCCATGCACCTTGCCGTTTTAAACGTTCCGAGGCAGATTAGTGATTATATAATGCAGGAAAACAAAGTCAATTATGAATACCGAGATCTATGATCCGCAAGGTCTTTAAATGGTGTAGCCAATAAAGAGTGGATGAAATAATTCGTTCCCCAGTTGAAGTAATTTTTATTTAGTCAAATCATAACTGTGTCAATGAATCCTACGTGCTAAGTAGGATTTACTCCATGAGATGTTGCCCAGCGAATATGTACTTGTATTTGATTACATTGGTTACATCATTGTCCATAGTCACATTTTATTTATCGGCGGTCCATCATGTTAATGGTATTTAAACAATGAAAAATACACCTGTCCATTTATCCAATAAATATGCACCAAGTACAGACACCCTCGGGCCGTAGAGTTATTGGAGGCCCCTTGGAACCAAGTTGAGCAGCAGATTTTCTCAACATCCCTATTCTTAGTCTAGAAAGCAAGTTGGATGAATTGCATGATTTTGCCTTACTGGATGCTTTATTTTGATTGCTTAACTTGAATTAAGAATTTAGTAGTAATAGTTGGAGATAGTTTGGTTGACAATCCCTATAGGGAGATATTATATTAGGTACTAAACTTTGACAACAGCACCAGTTTAATTTAGTGCAAAGATAAACATTGGGAATATTTTGCCAATGAATTGGCAAGTGTAGAGAGAGGGAGAGAATTAAAATTAGTACAAAAAATAAAAAGATGTGATATTTTTAACTCTTAATCTTACGCATATTGTCACCAGTTGAGTTCAATTTTAGAAAATCAATTACTTCACTTAATTACTTCATAATTACCTGAACCCTAAACCCTATTGGTTAAAAAAAGAAAAACAAGGAAAAAAGAGTAAGATTGGTTCAAGATTTTTTCCTCTGTCATCCAAATTTTGATGCAGGAAATTCAATCATTTGAAAAATGTGATCTGCTTTGTTACATCTAAAGTTTGCGTAAACGGCATAACACCCTCCAAATTTTCATTATTTTAGCATATTACTTCTGAAGATTAATATAATTATACTTTACCACTTCAAATTCATCTTAATTGTAGTACTGTGCCTGTAATCATGATGCTTGAAGATAAAATTTGTACTGAAAACGCAACATATTTTGTGGTTGTCCATCTTGTTTCATTTTTTTATCATCCAAAGTCACAAAAAATTTCTATATATTTTTAATTATATATTATATATTATAGTTCTTGCCTTTGCACTTTAATTTTTAGTTGACACTTGACTTTGAATTACTCATTTTCCCGTTAACTCTATAAATACTTGAAAATAGAAGTAATTGAAAAAATAATGCCATAAGTTGTACCAAAATTACTACCAATAAAGTTAACTAAATAAATATCACACAACCAAAAATGTGCCAAATTTGGGACTGCTAAACTAAAACCGTACTAATGCTATTTCAATTTCATGCCAACAATATATTTTTAAAAAAAAATTTGCCCCAAAGACATCTCAATTTAGCACAAGCAGTAATTCCCGTCTCAAAATTTAAGACGACTGATTTAGTCTTTTTAAATTTAGAACGATTTTGAAATGAAAAATTTATTGTATCCCTAAAATTGTCCCAAAATATGAATAAAAAAAACAAAAACAAGAGAAGTCATTCTAAAGTCGTTATAAATTTGAAAAGGTTTTAACACGATTTATTGAGAAAAGAGGTTTTTAATTCACATTGTAAATGAAAATAGCAGTAAATGAGAAAATTATTATTATTACTGTAAATAAAATAAATTATATTACTATTTTTTTAAGTTTATATTCTATAAATTTAACGTAC
Source organism: Avicennia marina (assembly GCA_019155195.1). Lineage (NCBI taxonomy): Eukaryota > Viridiplantae > Streptophyta > Magnoliopsida > Lamiales > Acanthaceae > Avicennia > Avicennia marina. The sequence goes on along the minus strand of CM032770.1, from coordinate 658,612 downwards.
AGAAAATTATTATTATTAATAATTATAAATGCACAACATATAGTTGGTTTTTTTTTTTTTTTTTTGTTATATAACATCAATTTCAGTGTAAAATTATAAAAAATGTTTGTGAGTGGTATTCGTTTATGGCGGGATCGTTATGCAGTTAATTAGAACACTGTAGCAATTACTAGTGACAAAATACTTTTACAAATTAACAGCCTTTGTGTTAAATTTATTTTAATTGTATAGCTTCATTACTTTAAATTATAAAACTGTAAATGGAAAAACAAAACATTATGAGAAATATAATTTTTACATGTAAAATACTTTTGAAATTATAAAACTTTATATTTCGCCAGTGAAATAGAAAACTTTAAGATCACTAAAATAAATTTTTTAATGCATCTAAATATTTATATTGCTGAAATAGACAAATATAATTTATGCATGTGAAATAATTCATTTTGTCTTGATCAATGCTAAAATTGATTCAAATTTTAGAACTTGGCTATTTAGTATCCTATTTTTTTTTTAATAAATTTGGACAGGTAGTATAATAATAAAGCAGAAACTGATTTACAGAAAACTTCAATCTTACCTACTATCAAGGAATATATTATACTGGGTTTTTTTTTTTTTTGAATTAATGAGTATTTATTTAATGAGCTCATTTGAAGAGGAAACCATGTATGGAAAAAATTTAATTGATATATCTAATCTAATAGCAAAATGATTTGACCATAATGATTAACAAAATAATACTTCAATTAATCGGTGAAAACTTTCAAGAAAACAAAATTCAGAACTTTTATCACCTAATCAAAAAGAATAAGGCACCAATTTAAAGCTAAAATTAAAAAAGAATTAAAATAAGGAAACATCAATGATTTTTATTTTATAATAAATATGCTTTTTATTTATTTTTTGGGGCGTGGTGGATGAGGGTGTTGCTCAATTATGGAAGTCAAAACCATTTGGTTGTAGAATACACATGTGTGTGTGTAATTATTGTAACCGTTTTTACTTAAGAAAATAGAAAATACAAATTTTTAAGTCAGTATTTTAATTTTGGCATCATTAATGTGAATTTTATTCAAATATATGTAAGTTAGTGTTTTTTATTTTCTTTTTCTTATAATAGATTAAGATATCGTAGATAACAATAAATTTGTAATGGCTAATGCAAGTTTTCTATTATGACTAAAATTATGCAATGTATTATGCAGTGAATGTAACTAATTTTTTTAAAATTAATTAATAAGCCATCTAAAAAAGAAAATAAACAATCATATAATAACTTGACCAAAGAAAATCTAATCAATGCAGATTAAAAATTTTCATTTAGTCCACTAAAAAATAACGTATTGAAACAATACAAATGGAAAAAAATTGAATTAATTATCATTTAATTTTTTAATATTATCAAATATTATAAAACTAAATCAAAATTGAATTTAGTTTGACTTAAATGTTACATATTATTCCTAAGAGATGGAGTGGTTACATTACCTTCCCAATGTAGTGCAGTTTTATTGACTGCTACAACTTAGAGTATATTTAATGATTTAATCAATAAAGCTAATCTTGCATAGTCTTCATTTTTTAAGAATTTAATAGGATTTCGTCATTTGATATTATTTAATTGATCAATTAAAATATCAATTACCTTTATTTATTTTAAGAATTATATTTTTTTAAATTCTCAAAATATGAATAAAAAATTATTTAATTATTATTTTAATACCATATTTTCCATATGGTCTCATTTAATTGGACACAACCTTCTTTTTTTGTGTGTACTTGGACATTATAATTCATTAACTCAAAATTTATTATTTTAAATAACTTACATACTATAAACAAAATTTATAGAAACAGTAATTTAGCATCTAGATGCTGCAAATCAAATTTTATTAAATGGACCTAAGCATTCAATAGATACAAAAATATAAAATTATGATGATAAGTAGAAAAATATTCATGAACCCAAATTAATCCAAAAGCTTAATAGAATTAAAAATTAAAAATAATTGGAATACAAAGAAAGCATCTGCATAGTAACACAAGTAATATTTGCATACAATTATTTTTTGTGTTCATAAAAAGTAGATAACACGAAAATAAAATACTATATTCATTGAGTACAGGAAAAATAAAATTATTACAAAAGATTAAAAGGAATATAACAAATTTCATTAGATAAATTCTATTTGAAATGATGCGCGAGAATATGTTTAAAAAAATATAAAACTTATGCTTAGATGCAAAGATTGTAAATCAACAACCTTGTAAAATAAAAATGTAAATAAAAGTTAAGTAAAAAATGAAGCAAAAATATAGAAAAACTATATGAAATTATATGGTGAAATCTGGAACTAATTCAAGCTATGTAGTTGCTTATGACAGACTTCAAGAAGATTGAGGATGAAGAATTTAATCAAAGAAAATGGTGGTATAAATCTTTATAAGAATCGAAATAATTCAAAATCAACCTATAATTCATCCTCCGGCATTGAAAAAGGGAAATTTCATATGTTAGTTATTGTATAATAACGTAAACAAATTTTTACACAAGAAGGAAAGTTTCACCAATTAATTATTTTGTTATATATTTACCATAAATAAGTTATAGCACAAGAAGAAAATTTGAAAAAATTAATTATTTTAAGATATATTGCTTTGAATAAATAACAAAAAAAAAAAAAGAAAACCCATAATATATTTACAGTAGGTAAGTTATAACACAAGAAAGGAAATTGCACAAATTAATTAAATGATGTAACCTTCTATTTTTTAACACAAAAAAGAAATTTCACATCTAATGTAATTTATAAATTTAAAGAGGAAAGTATACCATTCTTAAAAATTAATTATTCAGGCTTGTGGATTTTGGAATCTTTTATTTTTATTTTTATCTGTATACAAATATGAAGAACTAAAATATTAGAGATTTCATATATTTGTCATAACAACATTCATGCCATTTCTAAATAATTTCAAAAACATGGTTTGATATTATATTGAATAATCGTAATAAAAAAAATACCATGTTCCTTATTTATAAGATGGAAAAAGGAAATTTAGCTATAATCTGTGTATCTGTTGAAAGCAAACTATAATTTAGTATGATGATTTTTCCTAATTAAAATCTAACCTATATAAATTGAAACACAAAAAATGGAAACTAAAGAAAATAAATTAATTAATTAATCAATTATCAAATATTTTTTATTAAAATATTTCCAAAATTCTGAGAATTCAGGCTTTTAGTCAAAATTGAACAAATACGAAACTATATGATGTAAAAAGGAAATTTAGCTATTAACTTCTGTTGCAAGCAAACCTTAACTTAATACGATAAATTTTTCTAATTAAAATCTAAACTATATAGAAACACAAAAAATGGAAACTAAAGAAATTAATTAAATAAATCAATTATCAAATAGTTTTTATTAAAAAAATTTCCAAAATTGGTCAAATACGGAGCTGCTATTACATATTATATTAGGTTAGATCACTTTTTCCCTATATATTATTATTGAAATAAAACCTATTTATTATAGGGCATCCAAATAGTCCAATAAAACTGTCATGACCCACATAAAACTGTCATGACCCACATAAAGACTTAAAACACAGTAATATTTGTAAACTAACTCAACGAAGGCCAAAATCATTAACGGGATTTGAAAACATGTTCATATGCATTTCTTACAAATTCTTGATATCACATTTGTAGCGGAAAAACACTTATGTCAAATTACAAGTCAAGAGTGTGCAAATCGCACCTTAATAATGTATGAAATTACAATCCAAAAGCACTGGTAGTAGTTATCTAAATTGATTCTACTTACCCTCCTAATAATTATAGAAAAAGTTTGTGAGAGAGGGCATTCAACAAATAGTTACTTATTTTATAGGATACGAACAGTTTAAAAGCATTTTTATGAGAAAATTTTAGCAATATTTGAGCAAATATATATTTAGTAATAATTTTATGAAAAGTGTAAAATCTTTTGATAATATCAATTGAATAAAATATCCTTATAATTCCATTCCATCGTAAACGTCATTGCAATGTGTGTGTGTGTGTGTTTAGACTTACTCATGGTTAGGATATCAGTACCTTAGTTTATAAGTTTAACTAAAGAAGGTCACGTATATTTGAATAATCTTTCAACTAATTCAACTATTTTAATTTATAATTTCAATTGATTAAGTTACGTGACTTAACCTATAACCTCAACTGAAATTGTCATATGACTCAATTTACTTCATTGATTTAAAGGGTCAAATGCAAATGGATAATTTTTCAACCAACCAGGTTGGCTCAATCTACAAGCCTGAGTGAGAGGACTAACTTCTTTTGCGATTGAAAAGCCGAAACTTCATCTCTATTAAAGGGGTTGAAATTAGTTCTGTTATACTAACAAACTATTAATAAGTATCGTCACATGATATATTTCTCAATCCATTTGTCCAATAATGTGTTAACAATAGTTTGTAAATTTTTGTGTTCGCGTCCAAAATATGTTGAGAAAAATCATTTGCAATTGAAGGGCGTGTATGACGACTTTCTGCAAAATAAGGGCCTATTTGAAAGCTATTGTTTATAAAATTTGTTCATGTTTATAAAAGGCTGAAAATAAGGCCCAAACAAATGGACGACTTTAAAATGTCCTAACATTTTGGACTTGGGCCGTGTCTCTGCTCTTGAGCTGTGAACAACACTTGGGCATCACAAAAACGGTGGCTTGTCAAATGTTGTCACAATTGTACGACACATGTCATAAATAAAAGAAAATAAGATAAAATTTTAAAAATATAATAATTAAATTCATATTTGAAAACAAACATTCCCGATATATTTTCACCTTCTTCGTCCCATTTTCCTCTCCGGCCAATCAATCATCGATCAAGTTACAAACTCACCCTACGCAGATCAATAGCTCATCGTCGTCCCTTCGCATCCTCCCAATTTTCCACTACATTCTTCCCAGTATTTTCATTCATCTTGTTTCACAACTTCTTGTTTTAGTTGTATTCACCACTACCCTCTTTTTATATATATGACCCACTTTCTTGGCGATCGCAGTTTCCGCCTGTACTGTCTTACTTCCAAACTCTTGCACCCTGGGAAGAAATAGAGATATGGCTGCGTACAGTGCTCTGCTTTATCTGAAGCAGGATCTCGAACTGCTCCAGACCTCCTACCAACATTTCTCTGGCTCCACTCTGAAGAAGGAGGAGCTTCAGGCACTTTACCAAAAAGTCGATTCAATCACGAGCAGCTCAGAAACACGATTGAGATGAGTTCCTTCCAGAATCCGATCAGAGATGCAGTAGTTTCTCTGAAGAACGAGCTGGTGATGCTCTTCCAAAATGGAGATGTTTCAGAGACTTTACGAGGACGTTGGATCGATGGACTCGCTGCTCACAGATTTCTTGGGAGAAAGCTACTTCCAGAGTCGGATCAGAGATGTGGTAGTTTCCGTGAAGAAGGATCTGGAGCCGATCTTCCCCAAAGAGTTTCAGGACCTTTACGACAAGGTCAGTTTGATTGATTCGTTGCTTACAAACTCTTCGGGGGAGAGTTACTCCCAGAGTCGGATCGGAGATGTTCTTCTTTCTCTGAAGGACCTTGCGAAGAAGGTGGAGCTGCTCTTCCGCATGAAAGTGTTTCAGAAGCTTTACGACAACGTCAGTTTGATAGAATCGATGCTCGTAGATTGATCGAGTTACAATCGTGAAATGACGATTACATTCCAGAATCGAATCAGAAATGTGGCTTACAGAGCGGCAGATCTCTTCCCCTTTAACGTGGTCCTCGTGATGTGTGCGTTATACAAATTTTGTTATCTGATTACTGATTCTCATTTGCATCCTGGAACACCAGGACCAAAAGGAAGTCCTCGTGATATTTTAGGGCCGTGATGGGACGAATCCGTTGGAAGTAAGGAGCGGAAGGGTTGACTGGACATTTGACCCCACCAGACTGCCGGAATAACAAAAGAGATTGCCGACATCAATAACCATTTGAAATCCCTTCGGACGCGACACAATGTTTTGCGACGGGTGGGGCGGCGGCTTGGAACAATGTCACCCCAAAATTTAAAGAGACCGCGGCTTGAAACAATGTTACCCCAAAATTTAGAGAATCTCGCATCTACGACAGGCAAGCTGATATATCTGTGGCAACTGCTTAGCGTCTTTGGCATTGATAATTGTTTAGATTGTTAAATGCATGACCATCTGCTTATAATAGTGCTGCCAGATATGCATTAACTATAATCCGTATTTGGCTAGAAACAAAAAACGTATTTTGCATCTTTTTCCAATATGAGTGAGTTTGTTGCTTAGAGGTGTGCGACGTTGACAGTCCTCACTTTCCAAGCCTTGAGCACGCCGTATTTAGGCATTGTAGATCATTGAAAGTGATACCTGTAGGAAATTCTGAAGCACCTTTGCTTAATCATATTGAATCGCATTGTTGTGGTCAGCTTCTCCAAGGCAAGTGCAAGAAATACAGCAGAGCTCGGGGAACTATCGGCCAGCTGTTTCTATTACTGATTTGTAAAGCTTTTAGATTTAAATCCAATTGGAATGAATCTTCTTCTTCTCATTGTTTGTCTTATTAGGTATTACAAATTGCAGGTGACTTTGTTCCAAATTCTGCACTCGACATGTGACAAGAGTCGCGGAAATGAGACGGAAAACTGGAGGGTCCATTGTGGCTGGAAAAGTACCACTGCAGCTGGATGTGAAGACAGTGGGAATATGTGAATGAAGTAGATCCTTTGTTTGTAAGTATTTTGAACAAAACTTCTTCATCCGATAGCTTCAACACCCTCTGTTTGTTGTACAAGAAAGGACAGTGCACTGGCCACTCAACATTAATTTCAAATACATGACAGTTTTCTATGTTCATTTGTGTTACACTTTTGGGAGAAAATGTGTAAAAGAGAGATCATGTTGATAGGTTATTGGACACCATGGCTGCGCTCGGATGACCCATCCATGTGTGAAAAATGCATTTTGAGATAAATTCTTTGCAGAAATTACAAATTTGAGCCTCTCTCTCAGATTTTTGCCAAAATTTCTCATTCCAAAGAAAAAGCGTACGTCATGACTTTTCCCCTCTTTCACTTTGCCTTCGTCTCTATCAGACATGTCCTGCCCTCTCATATATTTCACTCTCTCTCATAGGAAAAAGTGAAGCGGATTCATTCTCTTCATTTTGCTCTTGAAATGTGAGAAAGACAGTTTTTTGTCTCATCAATAAATTCTACAGACCGAGTTCCAAATGAAGCTCCATTTGAGGACTTTGGGGGCTGGAAGCTAACATTGCGTCTGTATTTCAGATTTTTGTATCTCAATTCTCTGTGTTCTAATCTATTACAGCGTTCGAACTATATTACTTTTCTCTTTTATTCAGCTTGCTAACATATTATCTTTAGATTTTTAGATTATGAAGATGCTCACTGAACTCAGAAATAACTTTCATCCTCTTATCCAGTAACATTCCACTACCATTTCAGTTCTTTTTTCATTGAAAATGTTTATTTGGGTTTCTCATTTTCTTTTTTGTTTACATTAAGATCTGGCGACTTCTGAATTTATCTTTTTTGACAACAAACGTTCAGATTTATTCCATCTTAAATCCTGCTGGGATAAAAGGAACCGTTCAAGTGCACCCTCATCAATCTGTTGTCGCCCTTGTCCCGGAAGCTCTTGGCAAAGAGCTGGGTTCTGAGTCGGATCAATTAGTCAGTACCCATGATCTATTTAAATCGTGACTCATAATTCATAATCTGAATAACACCATAAATTCAACTATACAAGTTATAGTATTACAAAATATAATAATAATAAAAATAAAAATAATAACAGCAGCACCAGCAACAATTATAACAACTATCAAAATTACATAAATAAATTAGCAGTACTATTTAAACATAAATGTGTATTATTTATAAAATAAGAGAGTACATTAAAGTTGAAAGGAAAGTTCAAAAAATGCATTAACTCAAATTGACTAAAGAGAATGAAGTAAACAAAAACTGAGAAGAAGAAAGTAAATACACACACACACACACACAGAAATAAGGTATATTATATATAACAATTTAACATTGTGCATTAAGAAGGAGTCCCGTGTACATAAGTATAGGTATAGAACAATAACATCCGATATAATAAAACGTTGTTACCATTGTTACCATACAATGATCAATTTAAATATTGTACTTATACAGCAGATCTTGGTTGTCGACGGAGAGGGGACCTACTTCAGCTCTAAATAATAAATATTGTCTGAATGGACTCTGGCAATGGAGTAAGGAGGAATTTCGGAATATACAACAGTGTATTAAGAGGTTTGAGACCGAAATTACAAAATGAGGATTGAAATTATCTCCTCAGAATTTAAACTATATGAACAACAGCTACAAGCTAAACCACAACAAATGCATGCGGTGGAGGAGCCTGGATGGAGATAAAAGAAGTTAATGTGTCGCATGTGTGCAACATTGTTCAAGTAATAAAGAGTGGATAGAGTATCCATCCTATAAAGTGTGTGTAAAATATCAATGTGACTTGGTTCAGAACATATATGACAGCCAGTTGAATACGAAATGTAATTGAAGCTAATGTTAAAGAACAAAGAACACAAGGCTAGATTTGTTATGCATTTTTAAACATTACACAATCCATTAAAGTTACACAGTCAAATATGTTATTCAACAAAATTTTTATTTAAATTTTCTCTTTTTACATATATAACCAATTGTTTAATCATTACACGTATTCATAACCAAAATCAATATTTATATATGTACACACATACACTCACATTTATATATATTTAAATCTTAGAATTAATAATTATTCTTATCATCCATATCAAAGTTTTATAACTAACTATACTATTCATTTCAATACAACTCTTGTCAAACATCGTCTTTCAACATAACTCCTCTTCCAATAGTAGCCAAGAAATTCAAAACTAGGCGTGCTTGGGATTGACTTTCAAATGAATCAATATTTTGGGAATATTGTACATTGCGAATAACCAATTATTGGATATTTTTATTAATAATTAATTTAATTTTCTTTTATTGAATGTGTTATTTTTTAATTCCTTATTGGGTTGTCTCTTTAAATTATTTAATTAAATCACACGAGACTTGAGTGAAACGTTTTCAAATTTGAAATATCATTAAACAAGTATTAATGATTCAACAATATGGTGGCGTAGTTATCATTACATAAAATTAAAAATACATTTTAATTAAAACAATATCAATTATTTGATACGATAATTATAAAAAAAAAAATAGACAAATTTTTAATTGAATATCTCTAACATTATTCTTTATTAGGGGCACAAATAAGTTGAAAACAAGTTGCGCGTATAAATTTTGTGTTCAAGCTTGACTTATATTATTCAAGTTAACCTTGAGTTCTACACCAAACTAAACTCATTTAAGCTCAAGCAATAATGTATTTTAATTCATATCCAATCAAGCTTGAGCCAAATTTTGAACTCAATAATTTCTGATTTAAAAAAATGTTAAAAATTTACCACCAAGTTTGAAAAACTTTGTAAAAATTTCAGTATATTAGAGTATTATGTCAACTTAATATTTATATAAAAATATTGTAAATGAGTTGAAAATTAATGAGGAAATACAAGAAATATATAGGTATTATAATAAATAATTATTTATAAAAAATAAGAGTTGTGAAACAAGCATTAATAGGACATATTTAAATCTATTTCACATAATATTGGTAAAAACATCACATTGTTAATATTATATAATTTTTTAAAAAATATATTACTAAAGATATATTCGATATATTATACATTATTCATCATATATTAGTTTGATCATTATAAATATATTTGAATAGAAACGAAGATACTAGACAATCAAAGAGTTATTGAACAGAGATAATTAAGCTCCAAAATCGACTCACAAAAAAATTGAGTTAAGTTGAACTCTAAATTAGCTTGAGCTAACTTGTTATGAGCTTTCGGTGAGGTAGCTTATTGAACTTACAAGTCAACTTGTCTTATACAATGATTGATTATAAAAAATAAGAGAAATAAATAAGTATTTGAATTCACAAGTCAATTGAACCAATCTCATACCCCTATTAATTATTTATAGCTCATTGCTGTTGTTCATTATCCAATCTCATACCCCAATTCTTGGCGCTTACCATTAAAAATTTCTTTGATGTGTCGATACTTTCCAAACTTCCTCTCCTACAGACCTGCATTATTAATGGTGATTTTAGTGGCTATTTTTTCAGGGAATTCTTGAATATGACTGAGTTAAGGCATTTTCATTTCAAAAGGGTATTATTCCTCTCTCTTGATACTTATGCATTCAGTGATTTCAAGCTTCATTTGGCTTCAGCTGTCACTGCACTGCAAAATTTGCAACCTCTATCTACCATCAGCCCTTCAAGCTGTACTGAGAAGATTTTTATCTGCCTTCCCAATTTAAAGAAATTGAGTGTATATGTAACTGAAGAGGATGACCAGTTTCTTGGTTGGTTCAAGAATCTTTTATTCTTAACAGAACTGGAGACGCTTAAGTGTGCTTTTTCTAATCCATTTGCCGGCTCACACGATAAACCTGTCCGTTTTCCATCCTGGAAGGTTTTTCCTCCAAACCTGATGAAATTGACTTTGAGTGGCACCTCTTTTCCATGGGAAGATATGCATCAGCTCAGCATGATACCTAAACTGGCGGTACTCAAAGTGAAGAATTATGCCTTTGCCGGTGCGGTCTGGAAATTAAGAGAGAGCAGTTTTAATTGTCTCAAGCTCCTTCTGATTGGCAGCACAAATCTAGAGGTGTGGGAAGCTGATGGTTCTCACTTTCCAAGCCTTGAGAAGAGATCCCTTGCGGCCTCGGTGGAGCACCTTTGCTTGAGAAGATTGAATTGCACTGTTGTGGGAATTCTGCTGCAACATCTGCGAGGCAACTGCAAGAGGAACGGCAGAACTTGGGGAATGACTGGCTCAAAGTCTATGTCACTGAAAGGTAATGTATGAGATGTAAATTCAACGTAAAATTTTCATATTTCGTGTCATTTAATGTCAACTCGTAGGTAACAGAGTTGCAGCCTTTGTGCACGAAACATGGTGATTTATATGCATAAGTCGACTGAGCAAGAAAACTGGATGGTGCCATGGGCTGCCAAATTACCACAAATACTACTGCATTTAGAGTTTGAAGACCTCTATGATGACTCTGCATGCGATTTTGTGATTATATGAACGTTGGTTGTCTTTGTATGTGTTTGAATGTCTAAGCTAAATTTTCTTATGCAAGAAATTCCATTGTCCTCTGTGATCAAAATAAGGAATTTGTATTGGCTGGCCTATAGTAATATCAAAGCTATGATATATATTTGTGCATCTTCTCTCTATTACTTCTCTGCTTTTGGTGGAAATTAGCATATGAAAAGGCTTCTTATAATTGGTTTTGGAGTTTCAATGATTTGAAAAGCATATGTAACTTGTTCCTCTACTTGCCTAACATTTGAGAAATCGTGTTGCTGAAGAAATGTCTAACCAATGCTTGTCTCTTTTCTCTGTATAAATAGGGAGAGAATATCAGTCTCTTAATGTTCACTTTTTTCTGACTATAAAGGCTAAGTTTAAAAAACACAAGAAGGGGGAAAAAAGAACAATTGGTAGAAGGCACCTACCCCAATAAATTGCTAAATTATCCACTTGAGACAATGTCTACTCTTAAGGTGTTCATATTTTATTTTGGTTTCATTATTGAGGAATACTGGAAATTTGCCTGCTGAATTTTCTCCTCGACTGCGGTTAGCCAACTTCTGTTTAATGAATACTGGTTCAGTGATATTCTGCCAATATATATATATATATATATGGTACTGTTTTCTGTTTTGTTAGTTGTTCTTCGCTCCTTGTTAACGGACAAACTGCAAACACCACATATAGCGGGGTTTAAGGCTGCTAACCAGCTAGCAAATTTAAACCACAAAAGAAGTGCACACGATTTCAGGTATGAAATTATTGGCGTCAGTAGTCATGATGTACGTCTGCATGTCCTATTTTTTCTGATTGACTGAGTCTTGAACCGCATAAGTAGCGTCAGAAATAGCAATTTGGCAACATATTAAGCAAAAGATCAGGAAGAATACTTCGATTAAACAATACCTAGCTAGTGTTTACGAAGCATCAGAAAGTGTTCTGAGTAACCTCTGTTTTTAAGCATTTGGCATTCCAAGATATTCTTATCAGTGGAGACATGATGTACTCGGCCTAAAAGAAATTCTATATTAATTCCATCACTTCAATTCTTTCTAATCTTATAATTAAATGATGAAATTGAAACACAAATTCTTCCGGGTTCAATAATATGAATGATAATATGATATTACTAGAAGTCGCGCAGCTAACCGTTGAATACTCTCTCTCTCTTGCTTAGTTTGATGCCCAAATGATATAGCACCTAAGATACACACAATTAAGATACAATCCCAACCAAGATAAACGAAAAAATGTCAATTGAATAAGAAGAGCAAGACCTGGCATTAGAACTAAGAAAATTGTACCGTGCTGAACCTGTCGATAATTATGAGAGAATTTATTTAGAACCCAAACCGACAGCTTCACGTTCAAGCTCAATTGTCCAAAGAATATATGCAGGTTTTCTTACACATATATATAATAGATGCACACTTATATCACAACGAAAAATGGGGTTGCCCCAGTTACTTTTGCACCATCGATCCATTTCAACTTCTCAGCCCCAGCTGACGTCTAGTTGCTCCTTATGAGCCTAGTCCTATGCATATCATTCCTCTGTCCTTTAATGATTTTCCCAAAATTAGCTAGCATATGAACTCCGTTCCCTCGGTCACACGGCAGCAGAAATAGAAGATGGAAGAAGTGGACTCATGGCTTCCAAGGAGCTGGTGGAGGTGGTGGGGTTGGAAACATGGGCGGCACGGCCGAGAACATTGTGTTCTTGTCAATCCCCACATCCTTACCACCGGACAGGGCAGCAAGGGCCGCAACTAGGCCGGCATTGCCCGCCAGTGTCGGCTCGGTATAGTTGTAGTTTGTACGGACATCGTGGAAGCCATCGTGCCTGTCGGGGCCGGCAACCATGGCTCCAACAATAGTATTAGGATTTGGCTTGGATGAGTCCCTCCATTTCCATCCTCCCTTGCAGTTATACTTGATTTTGCTCTTAGGAATTGAAGCGCCTCTGTGGTGGACACGCTTCGGATAATGATTGCCGAAGCCCACAACGTAGCTCATCTTTCTTGGATTCTTGCCCAGGATGTAATTGATCTGAAAGGAAGGGCAAACAGAGATGCCAGTTGTTATCATCAAATGGCCAATAATAAGTGAAAACGGCGTCGTTCAATACCTGAGTCTGTGCGAATTCACGCAGGACATCAGTCGAGTAGAAATGGGGTCCGCAGTACCAGCCAGGTGTGTCTTCTGCTCTCATGTAGTCACTAAATACTGTAGCCAGGAAAGCTGCATTGACTACGTACTGAAGAGGCTGAGGAGCTCCGTAATTCAGCTGGATCATGCCTCCTGTTCAGGTTCGTTCCCAAATAAATAAATTTACATTCAACAACGCAATAGAAGTGAATCAGATATGATCTCCGGATATTGTAAAATCGGAAATTTTGATTTTACCTTTTGTCCTGTTGAATGATGTGTAATACGGCAGGAATGAGCACATAAACACGCGAGTCTGGTTGTGGAACGCACTCAGAATATCTTCATACGGATAGCCTGGGCTCAGAAAGAATCTCAAGCGACTCAGAAGCACCTAATTTTATTCACAACGAGTCAGCAGACATAGCAGAACAACAAACATGAACTTATTTATATATACATATTTATTTATTTTACTGACTTGAGCTCCGGCAAGCTTATTGTCCCAACTCAGTACACCATAAAATGGGCCTCCCCAGAAAGCACCGGCATGTCTGGCAATACCTCGAGTTGTAGCGAGCTGAAGGTACGACGAGTTGCCCGTGGCATAATACAGCCACGCTGCACCCCACACAAACTCATCCCAGTAACCAGTGGAATTGTAGAAAGTTTCCGCCTCGTTGCCATCACTGTATCTCCCACGCTCACTCCTGGAGAATTGAAACAGAGTTTTCGCACCATGAACAAGCTTCCGCGAGTAGGGCTTGTTGTCCTTGAAAACAATGGATGCAGAAGCCAAAGCGGCAGCCATCTCCGCAGCAAGATCTGAGCAACTATGGCATTCAGTAACGGGTCTATCATAATCAATGTCCTCTGGACGCATCCAACAGTAATGATCATTGGGTTCGGGCCCTCCTGAGGTATCCCCTTTTCCAACCTGCCAGTGAGAAAATATAGGTGCTTAAAATGAATTTGGCTTTACTCCAGCCAATGAAAAATGAAGCAGTGCAGTAAAATTAGCACATCCATCAGTAAGTCCTCCTGAAAACACAAGCTGTCTTGTGGAAGTAAGGGATTCAGGTATCAAGTTAAAAGTCAAATCTGTATCCCTTTCAACAAATAGCAACGTATAGATGATAATACAAAGGCAACTGCAAGAGTTCAACACCGTGGGCTTTCCTTAAGACTGTTGGTGATAATCTACAAATCTGCGATGTTACCTGCGCCACGATTCGATCTATTGTATCAGCAGTGTGATTAAAAGTCTTGAGAAAGTAGTCAGTCCCCCACTTGATGATGTCTTTGACATGTTTAAGCTCTCCGGCTTTTTCATACTTAGCTTTGTATTCTATGACACTCCAACTCAACATAGTCATGGCAAAAGATTGAGGGAAGTTGAACTTGATTGCATCTCCCGCATCATAATAGCCACCAGTCAGATCATTAAACGAAGTTGAAGAATCAGACTTCCCGTCGTTCACACACGAGTTTCCTCTCCATGAAACATTATTGTGCTTTGGCAGTTTTCCAGCTGTAAAAATTGGAGCTTCCAGTGTACATTAGTTGATAATAAAATACAAACAGCCAACCAGAGCAGCCAATTCAACTAAAATCATGTTGTCATCAATCTAAGCTTTCAATTTTCACTTCGTAAGGCAGAAGTTAATGTCAAGAGCAGATACCTTCAAATTGAAAGGTCAAATTGTTTGTCAATACGTAGGATCTCCCTGTCATCTATCATGACCAAAAGGATTTAACCATAGTATAATTACCTTGGGGAAATTAACTATGTCTTCATAATTAACTAATGCCTATTATAAAACAAAGCATTATAAAGCGAAAACAAACATTCAAGAAAGACTGTATTTGGATGCAAATTACTAATTCTTTTATAAACATATTAACTATTAAATAATAATTTTAATCTCTTTCTGTCCTTGTTCCGATCAAATTTTCTAACCCCCCCCCCCCCTCCCCTCCAAAATTTACAAACATTCAACTCTGAGTTCTGTTTAGAAAAAGCAAAATACCAAATGCATCAGATCCAGTAAAGCAACAACTGAGAAAAAAATATATTCGCATATATATATATATATATATATATGCATGTGAGATAAACATATGTGTGTGTGCATGTGTGTATCAACAAGTAAAAACTAACGTGTCATATATTTCAGATTTATGATTATCACTTACAGCGCTGAGCATTAAAGAACATAAGCGCCTTGTTCAGCGCCAGAGTGTAATTATCCGGCCGCGGCGCGTGGTGGCGGTGGCGCGGAATCACCTCGACGAGCAAAGTGATAAATCCAGCAATTAAACCGGCGGCCAAAATAGTCCCCAAAGTCCACACAAAGAGCTTCCTACTGACAATGATGCAGCCCAGGTCCACATACTTCTTCTTCTTCTGCTCCCCAGGGCCAAGTAGCCAGCTCTGCTGCGTCTCGTCCAGCTGCCGCGACAGTGCCGCCCTGTCGTAGTCCTGCAAGTTCCTGCTGCGCTCGTCGTCCGTGGCCGAGTCCGGTGCTATCTCCAGTGGCCCTCCCCACGGGTCCCTACCGTACATACTCATTTTTCTCCGTTTCCAGAAACCGAAGCTCCCAAAAGGGGTGCAACTTCTGATCCAAGATTTTTCTTGGAATCACAACTTCAACTGATCATATATCTGCTAGGCGCTAGAGTTTTAGGGAAAGAAGATAAGAAAAGTTGATATATGAGGAACTGGGACGCCAAGATTATGCTTTTCGTGCGAGTGAATGGGACAGCGGCAGGTGCAGAGGAGCTATTGGCAATAACAGTGGAGTGGATCTTTGCTGTGAAGCTGCTGGGCTTTGGTTTTTCGGCTGCCTTAATTTTATTAATAATAGTTTGTCTGTTAATTACATAAAGTGGCTGATGAAAGTGACCAGCCCACCAACGGACAAGGGACAGTCTATCTAATTCTTACCACGTGAATTTCTTATGTCTTAATTTTTTTTATAAATTATTTATTACTATTTAAAAATTTTATAAATTAAATATTTTATTATATAAATATTATTTTAATTCAAATTTAAATTTAAATTTTTTTTATTTTTTATAATTTATTAATAATTTTTCAATTATTGCATATATTTACAACTAAAATAACACACGTCCCTATAAATTTTACACTTATGTTTACATTTTTATTATCTTATAAATTTATAAACTATCATTCAATTATTATTACATATTAAATATATATTTATATGTATAAATAATTTTTCTACTAATCTAAATCTTATAAACCAAGTACTAATTAAGAAACAAACATAGTCTTATTTTCTTGCTTTACTGTTGACGCTCTATATGTGGCGTGTTTATTAAGATATAATTTTATTTATTATAATGAATATAAAATTATTACATTCTTACTAGTTGAATAAAAAAAATAAAATTATTTAATTACACATTATCTAAAACGAAGGAAGAAAAATTAGAGGAAATAAAAAATTATGAAGGAAGAAACTAAATCATAATTTGTGAAAGAACGAAAGAATTTAAAACAACTAAAGATATTTTAATTTATCTATATTTAAAATTAAAAGTAGTTATTAAATAATGTAGATTTATTAAGAGAGATATTTATAAAAATGACCAAAATTATTTATTATACGTAGAGTCATAATATAAGTAATGGAGATACACACACACACACAAAGGTACATTTATTCTCTTATTCTGTCTAATCTAAATAAGCTTTAGATAATCAAGAGTTCGGTTTTGCCTTTCAAGTCACGCGTGTATGATTATAGACAGTATCCTAGACACTAAATCCTGAACTCTTAACATTTTTCAATAATAAATTAGTTAATAAATTTAGGATTATTTCTCTAGCCAAGACCATGTACTTTTCTCACCTAAAAAGGGTAAGAGTTGGAGTGCATAAGCAGTCTCTGATCGCTTCGACTTGTCGTTCCGACAGTGGCTTTACTTAATTCACACGTCAATAATCCACCAAACTTTGGGCCGCTGATGTTAACCTATTGAAAGAACAAATGATTACTAAGCACGAACATGTGCTAGATGTACTTTAATATTTCTTGAATATACTTTAATAAATCTGTGGGCTACGTTTGTTTCTAAAAAAAAATTAGATAAAAAATATATTTAATATTAAGTTATAAAAGAAAAAAACTTAAATTATATATTTAATATGAAATATGATTGAATTATGTAATAGTGTATTAGTTTGTAAAGTATTAATATGTACAGATGTCAATAAAAAAATTATAAAAAATGAATATTGATTTTTGAAAATTGATTAGTTAATTATAAAATATTAGAGATGAAGAAATTTAAATTTAAATTTGAATAAAATTTATAAAGTAATACATTTAATTTATAACATTTTTTAAATGGAAGATAACAGTGAAAAGTAGGGAAACGCATTTGTATGATTTATTAATCAGGGCCACCCTGGCCTGGCTCTGCTGGAAGCACTTCCGAAGTCCGAAAACATACATACCGCTTCTCTGTTTTTGGTTAGTCGACAAAAAAGAGGTGATGTGGCAGTGCCCCCCAGCCTCTGGGGAAATTCCAAGTCAGATTTTCCCAGACGACAAACCCAAACTGGGCTCCACAATTCCAAGAAAATCTAAAATAAATAACTATGAACCCCAAAAAAGAAAATTAAGATAAAGGACACCAAGTGCTGGCATAGATTTTTCATTTTTACTTTTTTTGGGAACAAATCTGGTTGGCATAGGTGGCTTGTCGAACAAGACGTACGTTTGGTGGCCACTCACATAAGTTGGTGGGGGTGACAAATGATGCTCCTCTCATATTTGATTTTGTGGTTTTACTATCTCACCGTTCATATAATTTACCAAAATATTACAATATCAAGTATATAATTCAATAAAATTTTATTTAAATTTAAATTTAAATATTATTTTTTTTTACATATACAATTAATTAATAATTATTATACTTATTTACAATCAAATTAAACCTTATATATACATACATTTACTCACATTTATACATAATTATATCCTATAAATTAATCATTATTTTTTATATATTATGACATCACTTAATTATTATTACATATTTTATAGATATATTCAAATAAATTAAATTTTGTTATCCCATCAACATCTTTATAATTAAACATATTACTCATCTAAACAAAACTTCTATCAAACATTATCTTTCCCCAGAACCCCTCTCCCAAACATAACCTAAATGTGGGACTGATTATTTTAAGTGAACTGAGATATTCTCAGGTGTTGAGACCTGAGATGAGTAACTAACCCTTTGAAAAAACCATAGCCAAAAGAACACCAAAGATGGTGTCTGGTCATGAGAAGAAAATCGTACTCTCCTGATCTATTCTTTTTGAATTGAACTTTGTATTATGCAAACTTTTAGCTTAGATTATGTTTGTTTATATTTTTAGATGTGTGTTTTTTTTATGTAATTTTTTTAAAAAAATGTATAAAAATAAGTAAAAAAAAAGAGATAAAATTTAAAATATGTAATTATTGTAGCGTGTGTTTTTAGACGGTAATGAAACAGAACAAACATAGGGTTAAGCTTTTTACTTAGCGCGGAGCAAGTTGTAGTGTTTTCTTTGGATGACAGGCTGTTTGTTTCATAAGAGAAGTGGGCGAGAAGAAAACACTTCTACTCCTTCAAGCTTATAAGTTTTCGCCAAGCAGATGCCAAGAGATCTTCGCCATTCATACGAGCCGTAACCTACGTGTCTGTTTCTGTCATTTAAGATGGCCCAATAATACATCATCCCTGATGGCCCAAACTTGGTACATTCGGAATCAAAACATCACAATAAACGACTTAAGAGAGTATCCAAGCAAGGGACTTAGAGTCGATAAATCCAACACACCTCAAATTTGGAAAAGTTAAAATAATTGGTGTTTAATTATTTATTTATTTGGACCAGAGACCCAGCCCGCACATCCCAGACCAACTGATTAAGGCTGTGTTTGTTTCTAAATTTAGATGTATATTTTTAGGTGTTTCGTCTCGAAAATTACGTAAAATTAAGAAAAAAATAGACAGAATTTAAATTTGTAATTATTGAGTATGGATGTGTTCTTGTACTCTAAAATTGCAAAACAAAAAGTATGTTTGTTTCGATTTTTAGATATATTTTTATTAAAATTTGTATAAAATTAAGGAAAAAAAATTTAAAAATATAATAATTGAAGTGTATGTACTTTTTGCACGTGAAGCAAAATAAACATTAGTCAAAGAGTGTTTATTAAAGTAATGGATGTCAACGGAGGAGGTTGACCACAGGTACTCGCCTAATAGGGATACAAAATGGGCCTTGCTTTAAATGGAGCAAGGGATGCAAAAACGTCTTTGCCCTATCTTCGCTTTAATGAAGTGTGTATGGATAATTCTCATGTATATTTATATTTTTAAATAAAAAAATGTACAATATATAGTTATATAATCATTTAAATTTACATTCTTTTATTTTTAACTTTTTTCTCTTTTTACTTTTCTTTTAATTTGTTTTGATTTATATTTTATTTCAAATTTTCTCTCTTCGTAAATCTTTTTTATATTTTTTTATTATTATAGTTTAAATATTAAATGATGTTATTTTTAATATTTAAAATATAATAACTTTATAATTTGGGAATGCATTTGTTTATACAGAATATGTGTGAAATTCATTAATTAGAATAAATAACAACTAATATTTCATTATGTATAATGTTTAGTAAAAATTAAAGTTTTATCTTTTTAAAATTTTAATTTTTAAAACAATTAAATATTTTTCTCCTCAACGGGGTACACGTAGAGAATCAAGGTGGGAGACTGGGTCGGGGTAGGAGAACAATTGCGGGGTGGGGAAAAATTTTTAAGCCCAACCAACCACGTTGTCATCCCTAATTAAGGTCCTTTGCTCAAAAGGAGAACCGCAAATATGAATAAGGTTGGCTCTCGAATTTTGCAGACTGGCTTGATCATGGCTATTCAAGCTCAGACAACTACATATATAAATATTACATATTTTAATTGTAATTAATTCTAATTTCTCATAATTTTGATACTTTTAAATATGACAAAATTAATAGGTTAATTTTATATTTATTTTTACCAATTAAAATTGGCTTAATTTATCTATTTTTATAGGTTAAATCATAACAAATATAATTTATTCACTCATCGAATTTAATAGATAAAATATTACTAAATATAATTACTGAAATAACAAGTTATTGAAAGCCTTAACATGGAGTTAATTCAACTAAAAGTTGGTACTTTACATGTTTAATTTTAAAGAAAATAAAACAAAACATTTATTTGATCCTAATTTAGTATGTATTACATAACAGGCTATTATTCACGGCACGTTGTTAATAGAGCACATCATGGATATGTAGACACGTATGTGGTGTGTTATTGATGTTACTTTATTATGATATTAAGCTTGTGGATCCCAAATAAAATTATGTTATTTGCGAGGTCAATCATATAAAACAAAATATGAAAAATCTCACGAATCCAATTGTGAACTAATAAGGGGCAATGTTGTCAATTAGACACATTTAAATTTACTATAAATAAAAGTTGATTCCTCGTTGAAGTATAAAATTTTATTCAAAAAACATTGGGGCTATGTTTGTTTTTAAATTTTAAATTAAAAACACATTCTCAATTATTACATTTTTTAAATTTTACCTTTTTTTCTTTTTACTTTTATACAATTTTTTAAATAAAATATTCAAAAATACACACCTGAATTTCAAAACAAAAGCAGCGGCAGTAATGTTTTGTTTTAGAGGGTTCCAATATCTCATTTCCTTTTGTACCATCAGTAAAAAGATAAGCTTCTCTCGATTTTACAAATTAATATTATAATATTATAGATTCAAGTGCTCTTGCGTTTTCTTATTCCTTTTGGCATGTAATCCCAATGATTCAGATCGAAAGGTATCCAGTTAAATGAACTTTATCAAATGATATGAGAACCTACCTTGTCCAAGATTTATTTAGGATAATTATACAAACATTGGCATGATAGATGTGAATAATTATTTGTATTCATATCTGAATCCATGAGTTTTCTGGATCCATATAAATTAAGGGACATATTTATGATTACAAGTTTTTGGTTTTGAAAAAAATTCAAGCATTAACATCTGAGATTTTGACGAAATAATGCACATATTTCGAACCTTTCTTTAATGGTTATATAAATTTATCCATGTTGTCTTTTAAAAATCTGTGAGTTTTGATGAGAATTTGAAGCTGGTAATTGTTCAATGAAGTCTGTTTTGCTACGGTCAGTTCTTAAGGTGGTTTCCCCATGGTGCAATACAATGAGGTTGGGGCAACAGCGTCATGATTGAGACATAACGAAAGGCTACTGTGTAACGACCAAAGTAACGTCGCGATGTAGCTGTAGCATGCCATTGTGTAAGCAATAGGAAGCTCACTTTCGAGTGTGACTAACTCTTTCACTTTATTTGATTGAAGCAGTATCATCACCAAAATGGTCTATATCGTGAAAACTTCTCATTCATGAATTTCCAGAGTGATTATGTGTGTTTTTTTGACATGGGCACTTGTCGGGTCAGAGGAAGGTTGTTGCTTGATGAAAAAAAAATTGGATAGACATATGGTAATGAGCAATGATATCTATCTAGTATCAACTGTAAGTCTTTAACCGGGCCCAAGAAAAGGTTAGATGCTTGATTGAATCTTGCTATTCACATTGATTATCGAAATAAGCTAATCACTAGTAAGTCGAATCTCAGTTTGCATACTAGATTTGGTGTTGTACTGGTTTGCATGAAAATGAAGAAGAAAACAAAGAAATTTCGAAAGCAATTCACCTTGATTACTAGTTGGCAAACAAAGAAAAAACTTGCCAAGGAAACTCCTATAAAAAGGTGTTCAATTCTTATTTTGAGAAATAAAAATTTTGATATATATGATTTCCATTCTTTGAAGATTCTACAGAATGGAAGCTTTTTCGAGGCTAAAAAAGCCCTCACTCATGCATTAAAAAAATAGATAGAAATACAACTTAGAAAAAAAATCATGGCTTTATTTGGTTTTAAATTTTGGTATGTTTTTTTAAGTGTTTTTGTCACGAATATTATGTAAAAATAAAAGAGAAAAAGAAATTAAAAAAGAATAATAATAATTGAGTATGTATTTTTAGAGTGAATAATTATAAAACAAAAAAACCCATATGAGTTTTGACTTCCACAAATTAAAATTCAATAACTACATGTAAGGAGCCCATAATTAGATGATTCTTATGATTTTTCTTTTTATTCTTCTTTTTTAGCTAGTTTTCACCTTGTGGATGATTGGTGGTTGGAATTAGTTTTAAACCAAGTGATGCTTGGAGTTTGGAGAAACTTCAAAAGAACTTGCCAAAAAATTTATCTGAAAAAAGTGTTTGAATCTTATTAAGAGAAAGAAAAATTCTACTCTGCATGGTTGTGAGCTCGAAATCTTTTAATTTTTATTCATACAAAGATATTCCCTACATGATGAATTTTTCAAAGCAAAACAAGTCCTCGCTCAACCAAAAATTTTGAAAAAACAAATTAAAAATACAAACTAGAAAAATCCTTAATTTTCACTTCGACTATTATATTTTAACTAATGTGTAAGTGCAAAGAATTAAATAAATTCAATAATCTTCCAAAAATTATAAATTAGGCATGCTAAATGAATTTTAATATGTATAAATATATATATATTTAAATTAAAATTAATTTATCTTCACGGATAATCTAGGTACAAATTATATCAATTAGCAATTGTGCATATTCTATATGTGTGACAAAAATAAAAATTAATAACAGTATAAATTTCAAATAGTAATTTAAGATAGAGAATACTCAAATATCCAACTTATTACACTCAAACTTTAATATAAATGCAAAGAGTTTATATCATAATTTTATTTAAACACAAATATAACACTACACGAATTTTAAAATTTTATATATTTCTTATACAGTACGTTGGTGAATTTGTATGAGATAGATAAATATTTTTGGTATCTTGATAATAAAAATGAAATAGCAAGATATTTTAAAAATGAAATTAATTAACTTTCTATTCAAGTTTCAAAGCACGCTGGATTAGTTGTTAGTTTTCAGTATATAGGATAATTATAGAGTTAAAGCAAATAATTAAGATATAATCAGTAAAACATTAAAAGATCAAGAATGATTATTGTAAGGGGTTGAGTATTAATAACATGCAACAGATTTATTCCATATTGTATAAAAGTTGAATAACAGGATAGAGAGATCACGAGAAACATGTATAGTATGTGTTACCAGATTAAAATGTTAAACATATAATGGCGAAGGGATTTCTGTTGGATACAACGTTTGCTAATAGTTGTGTTAAAATAAATAGTGCGTCTGAAAGCAACTTTTAATTAAATTAATAGTATAATTTATTTAAATATATATTTATATATATATATATATAATATAATAATAATTAAATAATTTGATAATTTATAGAGATAACAATTATTTTATATAATATAAATAAAAATAAATACGAGTATATATGTATTGATTTAATTATGAATAAATATAGTGATTGAAAAATAATTAATTAATTATACATGAAAGAGAAGAAAAATTGGAATTTAAATTTGATGTTTAAAATATTATTTTGGAGTTTAAAATTGGCTTCCAAACACAACCATAATTTATTGTTGAATAGGATTATGTAATTAATGCAGTAGCTCAAATCAAGAACAGAATGATGATTTTCCTGCAGCATTTGGAAAAAGGAAATGATATACTATTGTGAAAATGGATTTGATCCGACAAAATATAGTTAATGTTACAGTATATCAATAATGCATGATTACTTTATGATTACTCAATTATAGATATAAAAGATCATTTATTTTACTTTTAATTTAAACATGTTGTGCGACTCACAATATTTATTATAATTTAAAATTCAGTAAATTCAACCCAAGCTCAAGTCCTTCGATGAGTCAAACTTGAGATCAAGTTTTCAAATTCAATTTTATTTGTTTGTAAATATATCATTCGAGTTTTTCTATTAAAGAGGCTATGTTTGGGAGCTCCTTCCAATTCCATACAATTTGTCAAATTTTATACTATAAAATATATTATCAACAAAAAATTTATTTAAATTTAAATTTAAAATTTTTTGTTACATATATAATTAATTAATATTTTTAATTATTATATTTATTAAAAATTATCAAATTTATATGTAATTATATTTTATAAATTAATCATTATATTTATATACTGTGATACATCTTCAATTTATTGATATTTTTCTCAATTTTGATTTTTACTATTTTTATTCTATAATATAATTTTCAGGAAAATTACTAAAAAGATAAAACCTAATTTCGAACAAATCGTTCTTTCGAAAGTATGAGCAGAAACCAAGAAAAGCACCCTACCAGTGTTCCACCTGCAATACCCCTCTTTTTAATCCACTATCAATTAACCCCCAGGGTAATGACGTTCTTCATTTCTTCTGTTTGATCTGGTTGTCTCCTGTATCACTGATAAAAACCCGACAAAATCTCCTCAGAATAGGGAAAACGCTTGGTGGTGACCGAGTGACCCTTTATGTTCTTGGGTGAGTTCTTATGAAAATTTGTTGTCTGGTTTTAGTTTCGTATTCTCAGAGTATGTCCTGTAGATTGTTTTACTTTTTCGTTGTTTGTGATGTAAAAATTTGCGGAAGTATGAAGCAAAAAATGTTCACCACATGGGTTTGTGGTGTTGAATATCGTTTTGCCGAAAAGATGAAAAATGGTGTTGAATATTAGTTGGCGGTATGCTCTTGTAGTTGTAAGTCTGTGGGTTTTTTTTTCTGTCTTAGTGGTGGATTAAAGAATTAGAGGTGCTTCTGTGTTTTGATGGGTATAAAAATGGGGAGAAGGTAACTTTTTGAATCTTGGTGGGTGCCCATTATAGCTCAAACATGGAGCTTATCCATTTTGTTGAGAAATTATCTTGTATGAGAAGAGGGCAATGCATTGATTTAGTTCGAAGGGTTGCATAGTGGTCACAGACTGCTTTCTTTATGCCTTATTCAAATTTGAACTTTGGAGCAATTTTTTTACGGAGATTAGCTTTACCATGTTTGCTTTCTCGTCTGTTTTATTTCATAAGCTTAGCAATCTGCAATTCTTTTATGGCAAATACTTTTGTGGATGAATATTGCTGCCTTGAATCTGTTACTTGGCTATTGCGACTTGTAACAGCCTATTTAAAAGTTTGTTTCATATACATTTACGTTTTCAACTTCAAACTGTAATCATTTTTACATATTGGATTTGATTCATTGAAGTGTCTCCTGGCACTTCAAGTACTAATTGTTGCTAGAACTTATTCATGTGGTCATTTTTTTATGTATGCCATAAGTAGAGAAGGTGTATTTCCCATTTTTGCAGCATTGTTGATCTAAACCTTAATTCAGTAGGCAATGGACAATCTCATACCACGTAGCCAAGACCTCAACGAGTAATTGATTGCTAAAGCTTTGTATCATTCAAGTTTACTTGTCCTCTAGTGTGTAGCTTTAATATAATTCATGATTTATTGAAAAAATGCATTTCCTGAGCAGAGTAAAACGACTTCTCTTCCCCATGCTTGTCAAAAATCTGACTCATATTTTCTTCATTTGGCAGATATCTGGTATCCCAATGAAGATGCCAGATTCAACAGAATTGGAGAAAAAACCTTGTGGGATTCAAGTAAGGGAAGATAGTGAGTGTGTAAGATTGGTTATGCCTAATGAACCAAGGGTACCTGAAGCTGATACTTTAGAATCTCAAACCCAGGAAAGAAAGAGGTCTGTTATATGGTGGATGAAGGCCATAATATTTTGTTCCATCACCGTGATTGTTATTCTTATATTTGTGAAATGGGGAGTGCCCTTTCTTCTAGAGAAGGTATTTCTAGTCATCTTCTATTGAGTGCATACTTTTCTCGCTTGTTATTTCCTCTGCTTAACACTTAAGGGTATGAGTCTCAACTTCTCATGTAGATTATAGGACAACCAAATACTTCGAAATGCTCTAAGGCTTTTCAGAAAAGTGAGTTGAAACTTTGCAGTGAGAACTGAACTACAGAAATGGTGCAACTCAGACTAGTCAGAGAAATCCTTTTCTTCTTCCCCTTCCACACCCCTTACCCCCAGTCATGGTTCACTTGTGCAATATTGCTTTCATGATGGGTAATATTTATAATTGATGATTTATAAAGATGTTGTGGGTCAATAATGAGTCAAAATTTCATAGTCAGAAGTTATTGACGCCAAATATCTTTAATAAATTGGTCAGAAACTTTACAAACATATGAGTCAAGAGTCAGAACTGCTTCCAGTAAGTTTCATTGGGATGTAGATCTCAATAGAAACCACTACTCTTTTTCCTGTTCTCAACTCGCTCATTTTAATTCTCTCATTCAGCTCTGATTGAGGATGTTTCCTTTGAGAAATCACGTGGTAAAATGTTCCAAAGAATCACGCGTCCACAGAATAATTTGCTGCTGTTATGTTTCTTTTGAGAAATCACATGGAATAAAGTTCTAACAAGTCACGTGCACACAGGATAACTTGCTGCCATTTTGGATTTTGCACTTCTTATGCCATGCAAATATATTGGTGGGTTCAATGGATGAAACCTCAAAAGATTTTCATTAGATGGGAAGACTGTAACAGAACAAATTCCATGAATAGCTTTAAATTTGTGGATAGATGTAGGCTCCAAATCAATCACTATACACTCTCTTGGGACCATATTATTGGAGGAAATATATTCAATCTTAGTAAGGTTGTTATGGTATCATGCTACACTTTGTAACTCTTCTTTTCTATATGGGACAGTTCCTATCATTTGTGCTACTTAATCGAAGATTATAATTTGTGGATAGAGATATAGGTTATGTTTCTATTTGTTTTTGGTGTATTTTTAAGTGTATGTTTATTGAAAATTGTGTAAAAGTAAGAGAGAGGCAAAAATAAAATATAAAAGGTGTGAAGATTGCACTATGTGTTTTGAAAGTAAAAAACTGAAAACAAATGTAGTAATGGGCTCCACATCAATCACTATAAAGTGTCATATTTTTGCAGGAACTGTATTCAATCTTAATAAGGTTGTTATAATTTCTTGTTACATTTTATAACTCTTATTGTCTATGTGGGACAATTCCTTTCATTTTTGTGACTTAATTAAAGACTAATTTCATTGATTCTGAGTAGGTCATTTATCCAATCTTGCAATGGGAAGCCACTGCATTTGGTCGTCCAGTACTTGCACTAGTGCTCGTAGGTTCTTTGGCACTGTTTCCTGTTTGTCTAATTCCTTCTGGCCCTTCTATGTGGCTAGCTGGGATGATCTTTGGTTATGGCCTGGGGTTTGTCATAATCCTTGTTGGAACAACCATTGGAATGACCTTGCCGTATTTTGTTGGCTTACTCTTTCGTGGCCGAATCCATGTAAGAAATGAAAAAAGAACTATGTGCGATGCTTTACAATGTTTTTAGGTTCGCATCCAGATTTCCATTTCAAAGTTCTCTATAAATCGTCGTACTTGACCTTTCTTTGTTCACTACTGTGCATATGTGTTGTCAGCAATGGTTGAAGAGATGGCCTCAAAAGGCTGCTATGATTAGACTAGCTGGAGAAGGAAGTTGGTTCCATCAATTTAAAGTGGTTGCACTTTTTAGGGTTTCACCATTTCCATACACCATTTTCAATTATGCAATAGTGGTCACGAATTTGAGATTCTGGCCCTATTTATGTGGATCGGTAGCCGGAATGATACCAGAAGCCTTCATTTACATCTACAGGTTCTCTTCTATTCTCTTCTCTGTCTCTCTCAAAACCCTGCACAACCCAACCTAACATCTTTCTTATGTTTTGGCCCCTCCCCCAGTCGCATTACCAGACATCATTTTCATGCCCTTCTCATCTGATGATGATTGCATAGGGATACTGGCATATTCAATGATACACATTAATATTTGATTTACTATTTCTAACTTGTTTGAGCTCAAGCTTCTGATTCTTGGCAGTGGTCGGCTGATAAGGACATTAGCAGACGTGAAGTATGGGCACCATCACCTGACTGCAGCGGAGATCATTTACAATGTCATCTCGTTCATTGTTGCAATTATCACTATAGTTACTTTCACTGTCTATGCCAAGAGAACGTTGAATGATCTCAAGATGGCTGAGAGCAGTGGCAAAGACTCCGCAATTGAAAGTAGAAGGTCCGAGTTGGATAAGCTTCCTACCCAGAAAGATAATCCTAGTTTTACATAGTCTTCTTAGCCGTGGCTTTGTTGACATTTTAGATCTCTTGCAGTTAATGGGTTAAATATAGAATGGGGTTGTCATTTTATCCATCGTTTGTCACTTAGGAAGATAGTCGACATCCAACCGCAATGACATCACAAAGGATGTGTCAGCTCCCTCAGCGGGTGAATCCAATATTTCTAAAATTGGATCGAATTCAATAATTAATTGGATCACTGAATTGCTGTTTGATCAGTTTTATTATCTTCAAAAGATTAATTATTTTAGATTATATATAATATTATGTATGCATAAAAAAATATTAAAATAATACTGTAAAATTAATTCAAATCTATCAATCAATATGTTTAATGATGAGTTTTAAATGTGATATTAAAAATTTAATAATTCAATAAGAATAAAAAAAATATTATAAAAATATAAAAGGAAATTAAATTCAAAGTAATATATAAATATTGAAAAATGAGTTTTGGAATAATAAAATAACATAATATAGAGAAATTTTAACTTCAAGATAAAATATTTGAATTTTCAATAACACAATTAGAAAAGTATATATATCAAAAAAATAAAATATGTACAAGTCAAAAAATATTAGTGAACATTATATTCACTAATAAATTGTTTAGAAGGTAAAAATAAAATCATAAGAAAGTAAAAAAAAAACATTCATTGATTTTATTTTTTAAAAAGGTCGAATTTTGTTTTTGAATATTTTTTAATAAAATATATTAAAAAATCGGTTCTGGATTGTGTTTGATGGGTTCCTATCCGTTCACATGACAAAGCAATTTTTGGAGTGAAATCGAACCAAAGAACCAGCCAATTTCCAATCGAATCAATTTAATCGACTGTTTAACTTCGATTTTTGAAAGTAGACGGATTGGCAATAGCACGACAAAGCAACTCTCTAACTTTTAAGTTTTATTTTTTGGATTGCTCGTGTCCGAATTTTTGTTCATGGGTTTTTGAAATACTAGCATGCAATCTTGAACAAAATCTTTATAATATTCTCCAACATGACTCAAACTTCTTTAAAATATTTGTAATTTATTTTAATAGCTATTTCATCAAGAAATTTATCAACAATTTGAATTGCTCTTTTCATTGGTTTTATTAGGCCATTCTCAATATAATGTTTTATAAATCTAATTCTTGTTTGAATGAGTTTTGACTTTCTTTTCAGATATAGTTAGACCGAACTCTTTTAATAGTTGTAATATCTCTAAATGCTTGAAATGTTGTTGAATATTTTTTGAATAGATTAATACGTTATCTATATAAACCA
Organism: Avicennia marina; assembly: GCA_019155195.1. NCBI lineage: Eukaryota > Viridiplantae > Streptophyta > Magnoliopsida > Lamiales > Acanthaceae > Avicennia > Avicennia marina. The sequence goes on along the minus strand of CM032770.1, from coordinate 628,576 downwards.
TAGCAAATCCCGCATATGAATCCTATATATAAGTTATGATATATTGAAATTTAGATGGGGCTTTTTAAAACCCAATGGGCATTGCATTTTGCTCAAAATGCCCCATTGAGTAGAGACAATTTTATACCTATATTTTTTTATCAAGTATAGTTTTCTAAACCAGGACTTCATGTCAAACTTTAAAAATATCTTGGCATGATAATGTCTAGAGTAAAGTCTCGTCTTATCCATTATAGAACTTTATTCGATGGCTTATAATTAATTATTTTAGATATCTTATATTTTATATTTTATATGCCTTCCCATCGACGGGGCACAGGCTGCTAGTTTATCTAAAGAACTAGACATTACTTAGATTGAAATATTTGAATACGAGGAAGGGATTTAAAGAGAAGATTTCAAATGACTTTAAAATGAAAGAAATTTTAAGTTTATTATTATTATTAAGATTATTGTTTGAAATGAGAGATAAAAGATTTAAAATATATTATCATACAAACAAATATAATAAATTCATTATTATAAAATTGACATTCGTTCTACTAAATCCTTCAAAATAATAATTATCAAGTATTTTGATAATTACACTTGCACAGGCACAAATTAAGCAGAATGAAATCTTAGCGTGTCTATGTAAGCCTTCCTTTAGGTCAGTAAAATTAGAAATCATCCAGACGAAAAGGGGAAAAAGAACTTACATATAATTGAAGTTCCCCCACCCCAAATACAAACTCTACTAACTGAATAAAACTACTTTTCATTTTGCTCGACTCACAAATTAAACAAATTCACAATTAATATTTTACTTACTGGAAAAACATTAAATAAACAAATTTGAACAAAAAGCCCCATCAAAACTTTAAAATTTTATTAACTTTTCAATATCAAGAACTTTGATCGAAGTTCATTCTAGTTCCACTTGGAGGTACAAACATAATTGACTCCATCAGGATCCTGTATGATATTCCATTCGAGACACCCCTCTTACACTCTCGTTAGAAGTTGCCCAAAGCAAACTCCTTCAACGTTGAATAAAGAGAAATCCGAGCAACATAAAAGCCTGGATTTACATAATAACAATCAAACAGCACAGTGACTTACTAAATTTTTATTACAAGATACAATTTTAACTTTGTTTTTTCCCCTTTCTCTACAGCAGAACAAGCTATTGATCATGGCGTATGCCCATTTACAATAGAAGCATGGATTGCCCCCAGAAACAAACCATGCCCGTTCAATTCTCAAATGAATCAAATCTACACATTAGCAGTTCAGGCTACCAGCATTATTAAGCACACCTATTTCCTTTAAATCCTAGAGGGGCACGTTAAAGCATCGCATCATACTTCTCGCATTGGTACATTTCCTGCATATAAGCCACTTGCCCTTAATCTGCCCTGAAAAAATCACCGTCTCTGAATTTCTTTGGGTTTACAATCGCATCCATTGAAATGGAGATCCCTGTTAATGAAATTTGTGGAATTCTTCCTGACTAGCTCAGAAAAGAAGTCTTCTGGATCAATGGCAAGTAGAATGCCGAGGCTTCGGTGGTATGCATACAGTGTCACCACAGTCAATTGGAGTATGCATAAGAGGATTCCATCTATCAAAAACTATTCTGCCTCCTCTGCCAATCCTTCCACGGAAATTAAATGGGCGAGTAGACGGGCTCTTCTGGTTTGGAGGATCTGATGGAGGGATGATGCCTGCAGCCGCTAATTTATCTGGATGTAGAGGTTTTGTGAACAGCATAACTGGCTCATCTGGATCCTGCATAAAAATAAGGCAATTTCAACTAGATGACTACATAGCTAAATTTATCTTCCCTCTGAAATACCCTCCCCCCCCCCCCCCCCCCCACCAAAACTCCACCCTCTTTCCTTAGTATGGAAAATTTTCCACTTGGTTCAGCATGTTCACAAAATTCCCCTGCATTAGAATTAGGACAGAAATAATACTGCCATATAACTTCAGCAAACTTCTATTTTATCCCTAGTCGAAGTACCCAACTGTTCTATTTCAATTATCATATACTATTGGTAAGTCAAGAAACTTAAAAGAGGGAACATAAATTTATACATAAGGTACTGTTCCAGAAATATCATTTAATGGAAAAATTTTTCCATTTGATGATTGAAAATTAATAGTTGGTTGTTGGTTTTTGACCTCTCTTACATAGATGCTAGAGTAACAATCATGCAAGGAAAAATCACCTGTCCAAGTACTTCGTAGTTTTTAGGATTGATATATATAGAATATATATTTATACAAGAGATATTTTTGAAATACAATTAGACGTAATATTATGTACAAAATAATTTAAAATTTTCCCAATATATTTTGTTTCTTTTCCTTCTACCTTTCTTTCTTGCAATTCTTTTCCCCAATAGCATTTTCTTTCTTACCTTCGTGTGGAAATGGGGAAGATTGAGAGATGGGGTGGAAATTGATAGGAAAAAAAGAGAGCGTGGATGGCAACAGACAGGATAGCAAGAGACAAGGATTGAGAGTGACAATGAAAAGAAAAACTAGTAGAGGCAAAAGGGGAAGATTAACACAACAGGAGTGAGGGTGTTCACCATGGGAAGGGATGGGTTGAGTAGAAGTGGAACAAGGGAGGATAAAGCAACATGGTGAGGTAAAGATACGATGAGATGTATGCTGGTGGATGGAGGGAGAGAGATGACTTTAGATTTCATGGATTTAACCATTTTGAATAGACTTTAAAACATGCAAAGCTGGGATTAAGTTAATTTAAAAAGATCATTTCCAAGTGCTAATACAATTAGGGACAAACCAGACATTTACATTTAGGATATTCTCCAGTTTATAGGGTAAATGATATTTAAACCTGAATATATTACAAAGATGCAATTTCAACTATATAGACATGATGATTACACCCTTACCAAATAACCTGATAATTTTACCACTCCTGTCATGCGGTGATATAAAAGGAACACGTGCCGAGCTCCAACTGGCCATCAGAAAGATCTGGTGATAGGCGTGCTTCAGTGCCCAGGTATGGCCTTGGCGGACCTTCTCAAAGCCTTAATTGCATAATGACAGCGTCTTGCCAAAGTCAGCCTTTAATTTTAGTTTTGTAACAAAAGTTCAAAAACCAAAAAGCCCTAGTTTGTCTCTTCCTCTTTCACAGCGCACCATTCTGTCTGCTTGTGTCCTGACTTCCTTCACCTCCAGCTATGTCCTATCATTCTTTCTTCCTAATTGACCTTCCCTTTTCTTCTTCTTTCATTTCTTCTTCTACTCTACTCCTATTCTCAGACTTCCCCCCTTTCCATTGTGGGGTCTGCCTTCATCCTTTTTATTCTTTTTTCTTTCCTGAATTATTTTTTGAAATTATACTGAATATATAGTTTATCTACGTAATTTTGTGTTATGCTTCAATAAGAGCATGTCATATGGCTCTAAAGAACCTTTGTGTATGGTTCAACTTGAGCCTTTAATAACTATAATTTTCCTAACTTTTTGGATTGATGGCAAAATGCTCATTCTCGTACTCCTTTTGGGTTTTTTATAGCAAACTTAGAAGAAAGCTCTCATAGTTATGAAGCAGAGTGGGGAAGGAGTTGCTAATTTAGCTGGTCACATGTAAGCGTAATTAACCCATATACAGAACCCAGTTTGCATGACCAATCTACAATATAACTTCTCAACTCCAAACAACAAAGTGTACCCAAATCAGAAACTCTTATCCACGAAAACTGTCATGTTAAGAACTATCAACTATCAAGAAATGCACATTGGTTCATTAGTTGTTGATTGTAAATATAGGTGAACATAGTAAAGAATTAGTTTCATAAGGACGAGGTAACAGGTTCGCACCAGTTGATGAAGCCAGGTATTAGGAACATGCCTTCTAGCCTCTTGCCTAAAGTTTCCTGCAGGAATCATTACCAATTTTGATTCAGAGAAAGGTGGAGTCTGCCAGACAGGAAGTCGAGCATGCGGAAGGCTATTCGCCATGTCATCAGAATCAAAAAACTCTTCTTCGCTTGACCCAGCCTTGCTCAGAAAGGACAGCAATCCAGGTAAGGCCAAAGAATCCTGGAGGAACTCAGTTTCATGCTGAAATACAAATAAGCAGTTATGAATATCAGTTAAAAAATGACCTCAAACAATAAGTAACATGTTAGAATTTACATCATACACGGTGGTAGTCAACATGACATAGCATAGATAATTGAATTACAGACCACAAGCACACCAGTTAATAATCAGAAATATTAATTCATTTGATACTTTGTATATTTTATTACCTAATTTGTATGTCAAGGTATGTTTGTATCCTAGTTGATATGTATAGTATTATCTCAATTTCAGTTGTATTTGGAGTAGGGGTGGAAACAGGCCGGGTTGACAGGTTGAGTCGAGGCCTCGGTATTACTCCTAACCCATTGACCTGAACCCAAGTCGATTATTTTCTTGGGTTAATTTCCCGGGTTACCTAAATTTGATCCACTAACAAAAAAAAAATATTTTTTCCTTAATTAAAATTAAGGCTTAATGGTTTAAATATTTACAATTTTACTATTTAATTTTATTTAATTAATTTTTTATATTTATATAAATATTTATTAAATTATTTAAAATATATTCGCAGATCTTAAGATTAATAGGTCTTGAGATTCAAACTCAAGACCTCTCAAGACCTGTTATTTGGCCTTGCTCTAATACCATATTGAATAAACATCTCATCAAAAAGTTTAAATTATTAGATATATGTATCATTACTCTAAAAACAGATACTTCCATGAATTCAGATTTTGACTTGAATGATCTTAATGATTTTAACTTCATACATCCCAGTAAAAAAGAATAAGGCAAAGTAAATATAATTAGAACAAGAGATTCGATAAAGAAGATGGTTTCAATATTGGGGTGATGGAGAATGATGCCTTTGATTGGGGGGAATTTGGCATTCATGACCAGGCATACTCTATATAAATGATGCAAATTTAGGCGCTGAGTCACCTAAAGTTGGCCTCTTAAAAAACACAAATTTTCATGTGGATTAACGAATCCTCCAATGGCACTATGCAACCAACAGGTTCTGTTCATGCAAACCCTTGCTTCAATATTGATTGTCTAGCAGCCTTGCACAGGTAAAGAAAACTTACAGAAACCGATGACCATATAACCATAGGGTTTTCTAGAGCATGCACATAATATTCTTGCGTAGAAAGAGTAGCTGGGCACATTATGTTTCGAATTGATGCCAGAAAGTTGAGGAAAACACAAGTGATAATTAGATCCTTTGCCAGATAAATGAAAGAATAACAGATACCAAGCTGTCACAACAGGCCAGCACAAATTCATAAAGGCTGCTAAAGAAATTCCAGATTCAAGGCACCTTAAATGTTTCCGGTCTAATCATGGTAATCTATTAAAAAAAACTTGATAATGGGATAAAAAATGCATGTATGACGGTATTTGAGAGTTCAACTTGTTTAATCACAATGTACCTAGCCTTTGCACAAAAGTTGAAAATAATGGGCACATACATCTATAAACATTTTTGGAAGTCATGTTTACAACTCACAGGTTAGACGGTACAATAAGTTCCTCCTTAGTAACAAGTCAAAATGTTTGGATAATAGCACAGTTGTTAAAGAATTACCAAACCAAATTGGACAATAATTGGATAATAAGGAAGATTGTTGGCTCAGGCAGGTTTTAACTCATGGCACAAAGAGCCATTTGTAAAATGTTTGTCGCTTTTAGAACAGCTTATTCCATCGGTTGAGGAAAAAAAAAGATAATGATAGATTAATCCGGCACAACATCAAACAAACCAAAAATGAAAATGTTGATTTGCTCATGTCATTCTCTAGTACAATAAATATCTTTATGAACAGCATTGATATCCTATAACCACACAAGAACTCCATGTGGTGTTTATCAATGTATTACATATACTCAATACCTGCTTTATACTGTAGCCACGTACTTGGATTTCTAGAAAAACAGGATAGAATTAGAAGTTGGAATAGGTCAATATTTATGGCTCGTTAACAAATATCAAAAGCCAAATTTAGCAATTTTCTCTTTATGATAACAAAAATACCAAAATATATTATTTTGGTGCAAAACATAAGTTTCTGACACCTGAAGCAAGGCACAGTTTGGTACTACGTGGACCTTGGCAGATGAGCTGCAACCCATACTTCATTCTTCCCAATCTCTTAGACAGCTACATGTTCTGGTTTTAACTTGTAGATAAATGCATTTATAAGGATTAGGGAAAGACAAGGAAAGGGCTATAAGAAGATTTGACAGGACAAAACAACAACAATTTTGAAAAAGTTAGTTTTGGACCCACCCTGCTTCTTTCACATTGTTTAATGAATGTGCAAAGAGAAAACGCCTCCTTCCAATGTTTTGTTCAGAACTCAAGGCATATTTTGTTGCAAGTTGAGAGATACAGACCTTTTACGCATCAAAACAGTAGGATAGGATAGAGAAAGGGAAGTAGAATTGAAGTTTCATAGCATTTCCTAGTGACTTAAATGACCTATACATGTATGGATTGCAAGCTTTTGAGCAGTACTCACGGACCTTGGATTCTTCTTTACTTATTAACTCATTCTGTTTGAAGCAATCCAATTTTGTTTTCTTAGTTCTTAAAATCAAGAGTAAAATGCTCTGTTAAGTACCTCTAATGTATCACTTCAATGTAATTCCATTAAAGATTAGACACCTTAAATCTTTAAAAAAGCATGCGTCTTTTACAATACCACACTACCAGTTAATTTATAGCAAAACCAATTCCTAGAGAACAGTACATGCAGAAACCAACCAAATATTGGCATACAAAAATTATAATTTCTTAATCAGTAGTTTATCATTGTCTTTATATTAATTAAACACATTGCATTTAATGATGGTGATGAATAGAATGCAAATAAACGCACCCTCTCCCCCCAAAGAAACAGGTATTGAGGCTAGAATGACAATCAAATATGGCATATTTCAGGATAAAGGGGATATCCAACAGTTAATTTAACTAGTTAAAGGCTAGTTCTGATCTTCTAGGTGACATCATTGTCCCCTGAGTTCCAGACAAGCACCTTGAATCAAAACTCAAAACTAACAGCATTCAATTTGAGTGAACCGAACAAAGCCTATTGAATATTCTTTACAAACATCTTCACATAATTTTGAAGCATATGAATGATCATTAGGCAACAGCTAAAATCATGTGTCATACATAATCTGCATTTTCAACGATGAAAAATAGATCTCTGTATTGTGGATGTCAAGACTGTTAATTAACAATGTCATCATATTTGAGCTTATATTCATGGAGGGATTGAGCATGGTCTAAGCCCTCTGAACAGATACTAATGGGCAGCCCTTCCATCTGGACACAAGTGCTCCTTAGGTTGCCCAAACAAAGCAATGGTAACAAATTATGGAGCAACAGTCCCAGAGCAGGGGGAGAAAAGGTAAATTCTGATTTAACTTTTTGATTCATTATTTAATTGAAATATAATTAACAATTGCAGATATGGAATTACCCAAGAATTTGCACTAATAACAGCATCTTAGCGCTACTATGCTTCATTCCTGGATCCAGCACTACGTATTTTACTTGTATTTTCAGTATAGTTTTCTATAAAAACTTTAGGGTGTGATTGGAAAGCCACCTATCTCCACCATAATAAACAGGTCCAGCACTGTGCTCCCTAAAATATTAGCCATTTTGCACTATTCTATGAAAATTTTCCTTAAAACTATTTAAGCCCACCCAATATTCTTTCTGCCCTATTTACAGTCTCAACTCTAATATTTTCCTTACCTACCATACTTGCACCTAATATTGTTAAATATAACACCTATAATCATTTCTACCCACTAAAATACTATATTTTAACCCACCATCATATCGCATTACTTTTACAAACACACACAACCTCCTATCATATCAAGCAACACCCTATTACTTTCTTACAAAACATCATCATTATGTTTTTTTCTCATAAAATTCATCCAGACATAACCTTTTACCATTTACCCTCAAATATTACACCTCACACAAATCTCTCAAAATCAATTTTCAGAGAAGAAAGTGCCATTCAATTGCAAAATTGAATCCCCACCTAATAAATATTTCTACTTGTCACTTTTAAACAAAATTCAGCTTTTGCTCCTAATAAGGTTCATATAATCAGCTATATTGTTCCAATATGTTTTGACCTGAGTACTAATACCTCACAGATTCAACAAAGGCAGGTAATTTTTTGTAATTATAAATTCCATCACAGATGACAATCCAAACCTTGTACTTCATCTGAATTCTTTGAAGGGTGATCTCACTCTCCACAAGCTCTCGTTTTTTCTCTTCTCTCTACATAAAGGTCATAAAGGAATTATGAGTAATCAGTATTGCAAAAGTTTACTGGAATATGAAACAGGAGGCTTATTGACAATAATGGAAACATTTGGCTCCATAAGCACCAATACCTTGATGAGAGCCTCGAGAATGGTCTTTGCCTGGTCCAGGTTGTGCCTGACCTGAGGAACGTGCATCAAATACCAAAATTAAGCGAACACTTGTATGATTAACATATATACAAGGAAATGAGCAGGGTGAAATCTCAGTTGTTGTCAATCACTCCTAAAAGGGAAAAGTAAGTTTTAAAAAATCGACTGTTCAACTATTCTAATGGGAAAAACTGGCAGGACAAGTTCTGACTTCCCAAGAATGCAACTTAATTATTGGAGCAGCCACCAAAATCAATGGGTCAAGATGAGAAACAAAAGTCTTTGACTTGAAAAAAGAATGTATCAAACAAAACAAACACAATGCAGGCAATGTTACAGAACTAATGAGTGTTACTTGTAAGTAAACCTTGGTTCAACCTAATCCTGTAATCTGGTGAATGGAAGACCCTATGAAAAGCAGAGGAATTCTGAAGTTTTAGATGTCAAACCCAAAATGTTTGACAAACAAAAGGTAACAGTTAAAATTACTATTACAGCAATAGGAAAAGACAATTTGCCATCTCAACTATGCATGTGTTCATACTGCCACCTGAACTTTTTTTGTTACCCATTGCCCATTGTCATCTAAATTTCCTGTTTTTTTTTTTGTACTTTTCCATCAAAATCCAGTTTATGCAGGAATCTATTAAAATGTTCTGTTAACGTTATAAACCAACAATTTCTGGTTGCTAACTTTAAATGGAACACTCCACTAAAAATCCACTAGGAACTGATATTAAATGGTAAAGGGTTAAAAATATGAAGTTCAAATAGCAAAGCTATTGGTTAAATTTGTATGGAGGTTTTGCCATTGTTATATAAGCAATACTTTTTACCCAAAAAACATATGTTTCACCTTCAACATCTAAAAATTGTTAGGAATTGAAGCCAATCAGAGCCTAAGGCATGTGATTTTGTGTACATAACTAAAAGAAGTTAAGTCACAAATCTGCAATAGAACATGATATCTTTCATGTTGTCAGAGAAATTATTTTTATTGTCAGAGATATTATTTTTATTGTTATATGTAAGAACAATATTCAGCCCCCACACATACAAGAGCAGGAACATAATACAATGAAATTTGTAATAATTTTATATAAGCCTATACAAGGAATACTCAATTATATACTACCATCTATAAAAGATACATAATCTCATCAAATATTCCAACACATGTCAACAAGCAGAATGAGCGCAACAAGAGTTTAATATTCTAAATCTTCAGAAAATGATTCTTATTTACTTGACTTCAAATTTTCTTATATATTCTAAGCAAATATGATAGAGTAAAGCACAATTCAAGGGCAGAAATGATCACAATGCTCACCAGCCATACATCTTTAAACAATCTATCACTTTTTTCCTATTTCAGACAGACAACGTATCCACCACTTCTCTAGTTTTCCTAAACACTACCAAGCACATATACAGGACAAAAAGCTTATTCAAAGGATGAAATGGATGCAGTGATCACCTGGCGAAGCTTTTCAAAAGATTGGACATTGTTCTCCCTTCTTTGCATCTGTTCATGAGGCAGAGATAAGTCCAGTAAACAGATAGCGTCACTCACAGGGCTTATCAGATAATAAGACAATTGAAGTAAATTTAAACACTTAAAAAGTATATAACAGTAGTCATAAACCAAGCATTACATACCCTTCTCGTGTGAAGCTTATGAGCCTTCTCCCTTGGTCTGAACACATTGTACGGATTGGTATCATTGACTGGAGGTGGCAGCTATAAAGTAAGCATAAGGAACAGTAATTAACAGCTAAAACTGTGCAGTCTTGGTAGGGAATCTTTTACTGAAAGCACAATATGGTGGCACGGTTACCAAACACTAATTAGCAGGTAAAATGATGAAACAATATAGCTAAAAGATAAGAGGATGAGAGGTCAAGAAGAGATGGCTTTGATATATCACCTCTTCATTTGTATTTGAAGACAAAAAGGTGCTTGCAATATAATAGGAACACATTATTAAAGCATGAATGTAACTGAAATGGGCATGTTACCGCATCATTTACAAGTGAATTCCTTGGCTCTTATTTTCACAGTAATCATTTATATTGACTTGAATTCTTCACAGTAATTCTCTTAAATGGAACGAAAAAAACTAACCTGCAAACGTCGAAGGATAGGTTTTTGCCACCGTTCGCGCTGGCAAAGAAATAGAAAGACAGGCAGAAAGTTACATGGATTTCCAAGTAACATTGTAACTATATGAAAAGCAAAAAGTCAGCCATGTAACAGCCACAAACCCTACTTCCCAATTCAAATTAGAAGTCAACAGCCAAAGTCCTTTCTAAATTGGATCCTAGAGTTGCTATAAATATATGATATATAGCCAGAATTCTTCTCCTAAACAAACAACATGCTAAACACCCAAGGTACATTACCTGTGTTAAATTAAAACTTCAAACTTTAAATACCTAATTTTAATAGATCTTCTTTTTGATAGGTTGGCCCCTTTGGTCAAAACCATATATATTTTTTTCTATTCGCACAAACTACACAACAAAATAACTATCGATATCATATACATTACATAAGAAGAATGAAATCCTAAGTCCCAAGCAATGATATTTAACTACAGCAACCTTGAGACAATCAGCAACCATAATGCTAATACGCCCAAAGTGTAATATACAAGCCACTTGTTTTCCTCTGTTTTAGGTTTTAGAGTATTCCAATCCATATTCACAATGACTCATCAAAAGAGAGCTGAGGATTCAGAGCAACCTTGATAAGTGAATCTCTAGAAACCCCAACAATATTATTTAAAAGTCCTCCAATCAAGGAAACTCCATCATGCTATTGCATGGTATAAGTTACACAGGTACCCATCAAACAATAGAACATATAAGTCATCCCATTCATTTAAAATTCTAGTGAAGGTGTTTCAAAGGTTTCAGCTTTACATGATAATGCTTTGGAACCACAGATGAGATATACATAAGGCTATTTTGGAAATTGGCATTATATGCATGACAGCCTACTGCTAGGCAGAAATTACAGTAATGAAACAAACATTTTGTTCAGGATACAAGACTGACTTAAATGAGATATGTAAATTATACAAAGGACTGCATCACTCATTATTCCTTGCCCTTTTTACCATGTCAAATCAAGTTCAAAACATTTATTAGCATGTTGTGGCTAATCAGTACCTCCCCTTTGTGGATACAAATGGCACAAGATGTTGAAAGTCCAATATCTTTCAAGCTAGAGAGAATAGTACAATGCCTAAAAAGTGTCAATTAGCACAATGCAATACAGCTGGTCGTCAAAAGTGAGGGAGAGTGGCCATGGTTAAAGTTGCCAAAAACCTCAATAGAACAGTGCATCATCTCATCATCAGCATTTGTGTTTTAAAAGCACCAAACCAAGTCCACAAAAGTCATAATAAAGAACAACAATACAGTAATCATACCTTATCTTTCCAATAATGATAGATGGATTGGAAAACCCCATATTTGATGGAGAGAGCTTGCAATGCCTAGCATGTGATTAGGGAACTTTAACAAAAAATGGCATAACAAGGCCCAAGTTAAGAAAATGATGAAAAAGCACATAACTAAATCCATGGGTAAGCCAAAGGAAAATGCCCACTACGTGACTGTGTGTGGTGTGTGTCATGTAACCAAAGCAGGGAATGAAAGCTGTCATGCTAACATTAAAAACACAAAGCTTGACATTAGAATCCTATGTACATGTGGCCTCTTGCATAAATGCAAACTACCTTGAAATCCAATAAATGCATTTTATCCATATTTGTTTTGGAAACATCAAAACAAAAAATCTTTCAGCTTGAAGTCAATATTATTGAACAAGTCAAAAGCTCTAGGCTTTGCGTGTATTTGCACTGGGGGAGATTTCAGATTAGTTCACAGCAATGAATTGGTGAAAGTGAAGCATGTTTGACTCTGTCTTCTTTATTCTTTGTTTCCTTTTCTTTTTCCTTTTTTAGGTTCATAATTGTATAAATTTTTTATTGATGCATGATTTAAATATAAGTACATAGATATGTATTAATAATATACTTGCAAAACATATTTAATATAAATGATGATTCTTAGAGTTTTTCTGCAATATTCTAGGGAAATAAATTTGAAAATGTGAGAAGGAGCTGGGTTATCATATGGGAGAATGAGAAATGTTTTGAGAGACAAAACCAAACACAGAGCTAATTTGCAGGTTTTGTATAAAGCAAGCCAAGACGATATGTTTAAAGTGTTCCAAATAACAAAGAACAAAATTTTACAACCCAACAAATGGAAAGGAAACAACTAGAAGAATCACAAAGCCCAAAAAACATTTTAAACACCAAATGAATTGCAACGTCCACCTCAACAGCAGCATCAAAAGTTAAAAGCACTGGAATAGTAAGGCCAAGTGTTGGAACAATAACTCCTGCTCTTTCCCGAGCCTTGTGATCTAAAACTTCCAACTTAAATAGTATCATCTCCAATCTGCATTAAAAATCAAGCAACCTAAGCACAAACAAGTTCACAAAGAACTATGAGTAAAATCAACCATCTCAAAGTGCCTCAGGCCCTCACTTTCAACAGTCCTCATCCCACCCCTGAAAACCCCCAACCTTTATCCTTTCCACTTGATAACTAAGACATCTACAACATCATCTGTAACTGTGCTACTAAATATACAATGTGGGATGGTTTGGAGCAAAAGCACTAAAATAAATAAAGCATGAAGTCTACATTTGGATTCCAAACAAAAATCTAGGACTTCTAAATAGGTACGAGCAAAGTGCTAAAAGTTCAACTTGACATCATGCAATTAAATATGAAAACTCCGTCAACTTTAGCTGCCAATGGCCCACTCTTTGCGGAAACAAATTTCACATATAAAAGATAGAAGCATCTCATTGAAGAAGGCTAGCTTTTTATTATAATCAACAGTTTCTACTATTATCAGTAAGCTGGAAATAACTTCCAGAAACTACATGCGTAAATAATCTATAAAATATACATATATATATATATATATATATATATTTTAAGGATATAATAGACATGGTTACCCAATGTACAATTAGTAAAATTCCCTTAACCATTCATAATAGCGTATGAAGAATTTAATATATGGTTGTTAAAGAAGCGATAAGCAAAACCAAAACATGGAAGCAAAGAGACACTTCCGAAACGAGGATTATACACATTACTTTTCAGCTACAAGTGTTTTTCTTTCTTTGTTGATTTCTTGGAGCCAATCTTCGTCCTCAATATCAAGATCATATTCAACAAATTCCCCAATTTCAGCCCGAGCTGCCAACAATGTAACAAAGTTATAGAGGAAAATTAATCCAAAAATTTTACAATGTCAGCAGCCCATGTAGCTAATTTACCTCCCCTTGCACGCAAATATGAGGTTGGTTGAGTGAAAGTACGGCAGTAGTCCCTTTCATATGTATCCACAACCACAAACTCTGGAATGGGTATTTCTGAAGTGACTTTCTTGCCAGATCCTTGTTGTACCTATCAGGTTACAGCAATGCCGTAGTTACTATGCATATCAACATTATTCAGGACAATCCATTTAATAAACTATCAAATTGTATCCTGCAATTTGAATTGACACACACAAATCTTATTATATGACAAGGAGAGAGATAGCCTTACTTTGCAAGAATATTCACTGGTCTACTATGAAGCATCATCCCTACTCCTTGGATGCATCCTAACACTAAGCATGACCTAAATAGTTGTTCTTTCACATTTTACGAAAAAACAAAAGGATTAATTGGCCAGAACATGATAGGTTAGTAGCCGACAATAAAATCCTTTAACCACCTCCAGGAGACTATTTATTATGTTGTGAAAGATATTATGATACCAGAAGTATAAAATTCTCCAGTCGGTTCCTACTTATGGTTAATTCAGGCAGCAGAATGTGAAAACTTTAAACGGGAATCTAAGTCAGTTGCATTGGACAATCAATAAATCCATATCCAGATCTTAATTATAGGTTCCAAATTTCAGTTATAAAAAATAATATATGTGCAAATTGCTACCTAAAACACTGGAGACAACTATTTTTAACTTAAAACTGACAGAATGATCAAAATTTTCCAAGCTGGAACCTTTTTCCTTCTGAAAACACTGCTCTTGTTCTCAAATTGATCAGGGCTGGATGAAAGGTGAAAATTATATATGAAGCCCTTAAACTACAAGTTCGACAGGTCCCCTGATCAGCATATGAGTGCCAACCACATGGATTGACAAAAGATATTTGTAGCAGATGTGGAACAATGTTACACTGAGGTGGGATAACTTAATCTGCATGGCCCTAATTGGTTTATTGGTGAATCAGTATTAGGCATGGTGACCAATGCACGATCATACCAAATAACCCCATCATGCAGGTTAGAACTAGCTACCATAGATTATTCCAGTTATCTCACCATTTGACCCATACCCTCAAAGACAATGCAGGGCAATAGTTATTGTATTTGTTTGATCGTTCTCAAGTAATAAGCATTAAAAAAAACTGGTATTTTTCTGCCAATGAGCACTCTTACGTAGAAATTTCTATATGTTATCTAAATCCACCCTACACAAAATAATGCCATCAGACAAATACTGTTCTAAAGGCAATGAAACTTGGCACGATGACAATATAATGAGTCAAACTACAATTTATTTCAACTTTAAAGTAGATACTGCACCTCATTATCAGCTTCTGCAGCGAGACGAAGTATCTGGGAATTCCGAGTAGAAGTTGGGACATCATCATCCTCGAACTCCTTAACAGATTTTACAATGGGAAGCTTCTTGTTGATGTCAAGGGGTCGAGGCCTAAATGAGAGCCTACTCATTGCATTAACTTATTTCCCAGTTCAACCAACTACTCTTCTCCATGTGCCACCAATTAACTCTCACTAAAACAACACATTTAAAATTTTCAAAAACAAAAAGAATCATTGCTAGCACTTTAGAATTGAATATGCGAGTGTTCATGATCATATTCAATGGAAATTAAGAATTTAGTGACACCAAATTAGTAAGAAGCATACACTTGTATAATTGCATTCAGGAGCAAGCTCTAATTTTCGGTTGCATCTTAAAATTAAATTTCGCGCCTTATAACTTCCACAACCTTTGGCTACACATAAACAGCACGTACCCGTACCTAAAACCCCCGCATTTCCTGCCTATATATACGTAATACCGACACAATTTGGCAAGTGTGTGTACACAATTATATACATATGAAAGGAATAAAAGGAAAAAAATGCATACCACAAAACACGGGAAAGCCTACTCGAGGCGTATTCTATTTATAAAAATTCGTTGCTCCAGAAGAGAGTAAAAGAGAACTTCTAAATTAGGGTTTTGTTTTCCTACAGAAACAGGCACGTGTTTCGCAAGTGGGAACGAAATTCAGAACCCGAATTAACATGATCCGACCCGAACGGAGTTGCCAGTGGCCGCCCTTTTTGATGGAGTAAATTTCACTTTTCCCCCTTAACTATATGCATGTCATATTATGGTCCCGTGAACTACGGAAAATGTGCATTTTACTTCCTTCCAACGACAATTATATTTGCATTAGTTTCAGATTTACTCCTCACTCTTTTTTTATGTGAATTTGTAATTACTTTCATTCATCAAAATTCACACTTAGAAAGTGGTTGTTTTGAATTTAAATCTATTCGGGAGAATGTGTGAGAACTAGTTTCCAATAAAATGGCTCCTTTTTTTCCTCTCTACTACTTTTTTATTATTTATACATTTTTGAACCAAATTTCTACCCCACTACAACATACATCCTAACAAAATTTTAGAATATTGAGTTGAAATTTTAATTTCAAATTATTTTATTTGAATAAATTAATTTAAAACTTAAAATTACATAAATGTAATATATAAAATTTTAATTTGCACTAAAACCCACTTATAAATGATCGGTAATTTAATTGACTAAAGTGATGGTTTTATTTTATATTCTTACGTGAAATTATATTAATAACTTTCAAGTAGTTGATGCTTTTCAATAATAGCTTCAAAGAAAATAAATAAAAGTAGTAACTTTGTTTGTTTTTAAATTTTAGTGTATATTTTTTTTTTAGAATTATATAAAAATAAGAGAGAAGAGAGATAAAAAAAAAGAATAAATTGAGTATGTGTTTTTGAATAATAAATAATTGTAAAACAAGTATAGCCAACGTACTCTATGCGTTTGCAAATTAATTTTAAAATTGTAAAATTATTGTATTCTTAAATAGTAAAATGATTGCTATAAGAAAAATATAAAACATACTTAAAGTAAGACAAAGGAGAGACAAAAATAATTTGAAATGGAGAACTTTAGAGTGAAAAATAAATAAAACAATAAGTTAAATGAAAAGTGAATGATAAGATGATAAAAAATAAAAAAATCAATGATGATTGTATAATTTTATAATATGCAACCAAAAAACTTTATTTTTACAATAATATAGTGTAGGTATAAATTAAAAATATAAAGATATTCAATATAAAAAAGAAAGATAAAAAATTTAGAAGAGAGAGAGAGAGAGAGAGAAATAATAAAATAATTAAGTATAGTCATGTAATTTTGTAATAGGCAACAAAAAATCTTAATTTCATGATCATATGAGTATAAATATATAATATAAAAAAGTAATTATGCATTAGTAATTATATTTCAATGTGTTTTATCTTTTTAATTAAGGGCAATGTTGTAAATTTATATCGTGCAACAAAGTAAGTCCAAATTCTTAATAATATAACTAGTATGTGTGTGCTAATTTATTTATAAATTATAAAATATTTTATTTTAATTAATAAAAATAAAAATATTTGAAGTTAAAAGTATAAAAAGTATGTAAAACAAGAAAATAAAGACAGTTCAAAAGAATTTAAAAAGGGAAAAAATTTGACAAATAATGTAAATAAAATAATAGTTAAAATTAAAGAGAGAAAAACAAGGATAAAAACTAGAAAGAATTTAAAATAAAAATAGTTGTATAGTTTCATTATATATAATAAAAAATCGTATCAAGTTAATAATAATGCATAGTTGTTAATTTAATTGAAGGAACACTAGCAAGTAGAAAGTATATTGCTTAGGTGCAAGATTTGGGTGCTATAATTTTTTTAAAAAATTGATAAATAGTGTTTAAGTTTAGAAGAAGACTGCCGCTACAAGAAAGTGATTGATTAATCAAGTGGTGCAATTATTTATTTAAAAAATTTGTTTTTATAGGCCTAATTTTGTGATTTCATAATGTGCAATAAAAAAGGTACTATTTCCTAATAATATAATAACTAAAAATTTTGGCACACCACATATGAGCTTAAGCTTATGTAATGTAAAATTGAAATAATTATTTAGTTCATTTTATTTTAGAATATTTTAGTTTATTTAAGTGTTTATTTTACTAATACAAAAAATTTTATAATTAAAAAATACAAAATAACAAAAAATAACTTTGTCTTTGTTAAATGAAAAAAGACATATATGTAAGTTTACTTAGTGCAATTAAAGTAATTTCAAACTCTTAATGATATAATATAAACAATACAAAATTTATGCATATACTATTTGACCTTTTTATTTTTAAAATTTTTGTTTTCATTCGCGTTTAGCATGTGATTAAAAAACCTTGACAACTATTTTATGATAAATCGATAAACAAGTTCCTTATTTAAAAAAAAAAAAGAGCAGCTTTTTACAAATTTTATTATAAAAGTCAATCATGAAAGTTTGGCAACACGTGTTTTCATTTTAAATACTCAAAAAATACATCTTATAATTATTATATTTTTAAAATTTTTTTTTTCTTCTTACTTTTGCACAATTCTTAATAACAGTACACCTAAAAATATATACTCAAAGCCAAAATTAACATTGCCTTTGTAATTGGTATGATTGATTTAAATTACTAGTTAAAGCAGTAATTTTAAAATTTCAATATTTTGTCACTGTTATTCTGAGAAAAGTATAATAAAAAAAATAAATAAGTAACATTATAATTAATAGTTCAAGTGTGCAAAGTATTGCATGAATATGATGTAGGGAACCAAAGTAAATTTTACATTTCGATTGACTGTATGGATACTAAAATAAGAACAAATTAGGTGTTTTGTAAATCCACGTAAAATGCACCTCTAGATGTGGGTGTTATTTTTTTAATTTGTGCCCTCTCATATATTTGGTGGTTAATCGATACTATTATGAAAAGTACTAGATTAGGGAAAATATTTCGTTGTAAAATTTTTATTGGCTAAAATGCGTTTCCTGCTCTCTACGTCCATCTCTCTTCTTCAATTGGCATTTGATTTCAATTTGTTCTTATAATTTCCTTCCTCGGGCATAGTTATTTTTCTCCCATCTCATATTACTGTCTAATAAAATTTTAATTTTTACATAAATTTATTTTTATCACCAAAATTGTTAAAATACAGTATATCCATAGTAACCGTAATATTGCCAAAAAAATAAAAGTAGAACCCAAATCAACCTCATTCATTTTTTTTTCTTTGAGTGGAGATAAAAATTATATTTGGTTTGTAAAATTTTGATGAGTGAGAAAATTATTTTTATATATATTTAATATGTATATTTATAGAGAAATAAAAAAAATGAACGTGAGTAAAAAATTTATAAAAATATGTATTAATTTGATTTTGAATAGGTATAATGATTGAAAAATTATTAGTTAGTTATGAAAGAGAAAAGAGAAAATTTTAAATTTAATTTTGTATAAAATTTATAGAATAAGATGTTTTGATTTATAATTTTTTTTTAAAAAAAGCAAACAAACATAGCCAGAACATGCATTCATGTCATAATATGTCTAAAATTTCAAATTTACCTCGAAAATATGTGTGTGAGTGTGCATGCGCTGTAAGAAATGGAACGCATAGAACGGTTCTACTGGAATGGAGCTATTGACCTTTTCTAATTCTATTGATATTTTGTTCTATACTTAATGCAGACATAAATTGATCCTCCTTGCTCCATCACGTTGTAGTTTGTACCTAAAGCGGCAAAATGGAGAGGTACTATGTTTAACCTACAAAAGGTTGTAGGCGACGTTGGGATGGTGGAAAATCAGGTCGATCAGAAGCGCATGCCCATCCTGCTTATTCTAGACCGAACCAACTTATTGGTGGAGGAGTTCTGAAAATTTCAATTATCTACGTTATATAGATAGTGCAGTAGAATTGACTGATAATTATGCTGAGGCTAAGGGCATTTTACCCGACGAATAACAAGATCGTGAAGATTCAATTGCATTCGACGCACCCATGGCTTGTTACCGCCGACGCATCAGATCATGTCTCGGTGTGGAGCTGGGAATACCGTTAGGTTTATTTTGTTTCATTTTTTAATCATTGAATTTGAGTGTATTGAAATGGTGGCCTTTTGTTCCTTTTAATTTATTGCTTGGTTTATTTGTTTTTGCCCCTTCAGGTGATTTATGAGTTGAAAGCTGGGGGAGTAGACCAGAGGCGCTTGGTTGGTGCTAAATTGGAAAAGCTGGCCGAGGGCGAATTAGGTGTCCCTGCTGTTTTCTTAATTAATCCTGATATATTTAGTGAGTCGGTTGGTCTAGTACAAAATTAAAATAATTATTGGAATATTTGTCACGGATCCTGTTTGTTGTGGTACCATTTAATATCTAATTTTAGTCAAAAAGCTCGATATTGGACTGGGGATTAGGGCTGTTATTATTTTTCTTGAAGTGTCTTGGGTATAAGGTTGAGTGTTTCTACTTGCATGTTTATGCATTTATGCCAATGAAATTATCTTGAATTAATAGTGAGGAACCGGCGTCTCTATCACCCCCCCCCCCCCTCTCTATGTATATTATGAGCTTCTTTTGACAAGAGGATTGTGTGCAATGTGGCTATTAGCTTTATTTTCTCATTTGGCAAGTAGTGTTTTCAAACGGTGAAGATAAAAATGAATGAGTTACATGGCGCATCATGGTTATGGTGAAATACGCACCGGGGATGCACCCAGGAGAGGCATATATATATAGTAAAATTTTATTATTTTAGGAATGCAATAGAATGTCATTGCTAACATGCAAAGTAAGATTATTTAATTTATAATTCATGCAATAGAACTCACATGTCATTTCACAAAGATACGTGAACGTTTCTAACTTTTTTTTACTTTGCAAAGACCTTCAATTTTTCTCACATTTATATTACTATGGACGTGGCATGGGTTATTTACTTATGTTTATTAATTCCATTCGTGTTATATGAGTCAGAGCCCAAGGGAAAACGATCTGAAGCCCCAAGAGGTGGGAGGTATAATTTCATGTCTACATTATAAAGCCTTCGTGGCTTTTATTGCTTGATTCTTTAACCTAATCCTAATAATTGGCATATGGTTCGAGTGTTAAACAAGTGAGTTTTTACGTTGACAATGTACACGATTGGGAACTTCAGCGTAATCGTTCTGCTGCTGCTGAATTTTCAACAGCTGTCAACAATGTACCTTCAGCTTTTAGTTCTCCTGCCCCCTTCGACCAAAGGACATCATTTTCTTGTAATATGCTGTGAGAACAAAGCTATCCTTCTAGATATGGTGACAATGTGCGGTCGTGATGTACCAAAGCAGGATTTGGACAACAAATTTCTTCTGTGGCAAGTCTTGAATCTATCTTTACCTCTTGCATAAGCTATAATGCTTTCCCAAATATGTGAAGTTTATCCCAAGCCATATGAATCAAAACATTTTAAACAAATCTTGTTGTTAATAATGGCACACCTATGCATATCTGCTAGTGCATGTGTTAAAGTTAAATCATTATAAATTTTCAAAATGCCTTAACGTCAAGATTCTATTAAATTGTGTCAAATTTATAGCGATTTGATGATGATGGTAAGACTTGCATTAGTAAAAATGGAGCAACTCAACTGTTGTTGACTGCTAAATAGATTTTATATAAGTCAGAATAAAAACTCACTAAAATAATTGATGACTTTGGTATCTAACTGGAGTTAGCTTCTTCACTGCCTGCTCAGTACTCAATTTTATATTTTTGAAAGTTGGGATATGTAACTTGATTGTGATTGCTAATGTTAAATAAGCACACAGCAGACTTATACGTGATCTTGAAAGGTCATTTCTGGATCCCTTGTTTGATTCTCTAAACTATAATCGAACTTAATCAATTCCTTGTTTTGTTTGTCATTGTTTATTAGATGTCTAAATTTAAAGTTGAAATGAAAAAATTTGGCTTGGCTGGGATATGGTCTATCATGTCTGTTGTATAGTTAGAAAAGGCTATATTTGTTTTGGTTTTGAGGCATAGATTTTTAGTTGTGTTTTTCTCAAACGTTGTGCAAAATAAGAGAGAAAAAATTTAAAAAGTGTAATGAACCAAGCATACATTTTATTTTGATAAAAAGAAAAACAAATATAGCCATAATTGTTCTAATGAACGGATCCAATAAGGATAAACAGTGAAATAATGTGATTCGACCATTCATCTTGCATCTACAGGTAAAAGCTAAAACATATTTTTCTCTATTTATTTTGACAGTCAAAATGTGATAAATGAGAAAATATATCATATAATCATATATCAAATCAATGAGATTACAGTTAACATCTCGGCTTATTATTCTGATACTATAATACAGAAAATAGTTAATCCTTGATTTTCATTACTTCTCTAGTTGAACATGGGATTCTTGATGGAATGCTCAACTTGGACCATGTCAAGCATCATCCATGATAGGTAGATTAACTTAACAGAAGTCGTGCAACAATAATGAAAGCAAAAGAGAAGTTAAATCTGTACCTACTCTAAAACCATTTTAGAATTTTAAAATAAAGGCATGAAGTGACACAATGATGCAATGTAGTTTGGCCATTCCACTTCTTCTACAAACAAATGACCAAATGGTTAAAAGATATTATTCTCTTTTAATTTTGATATTACAAAGACTATCTATTTATAATAGCAAATACATGTGATAAATAAGGAAAGATGTTGTATAACATCATATAAGATCAATGAGATCACTATCCTTGATTCTCAGTAGTAGCATATGTTATGCCCTTGTATCACTTTCCATTGCAGTTGCTACATTCTGGTGTTTATTTGAATAAAGCGAATCAATCATCATCAAAATGGTCATTCTTCCAGTGAGTTTCATTTAGACTTATTATTCATTTTCAGAATAGGACCTAGTTATAAAATTTTGATAGCATTTCTTGGCTGGAATATGAATGCATGCTGTCTGCAAGACACAAACTTATCTGAAATTGCTTCATTGATAATAATTCCAAAGTATCTCTGGTTTGCATGGTCATGATGATTGCAACAAGTTTCTTTATCTGCAACTTTTCTGTAATGAAAAGTATTCTGAAATGAGAGTTGCTTCTCAATGGGGAATCAAGTTGCTGACCAAGTCACATTAGTTTCCTTCAGCATGGAATTCCTTTGCAAATCTGCTCCTAGTGATGGTCCTCTTGTGGCATTTGGCGGATCAGATGGTGTAATTAGAGTTCTTTCCATATTAACTTGGAAGGCCTGTGCAGTTTATAGCATTTCAGACTACATTTTGGCTTTCGAAGTTATTCATGCACTGTCCACTCACAAAGGTGGGAGGAACAGGAAAACCAATTAAGTGAATTGTTTGGATGCAGCTTGCTCAATGGTATACAGGAGGTCATCAGGGATCAATTTCTTGTTTGTTGACTTTCATAGCTTCTTCAGGAGAGGTAATTCCAGAGTTATAACATGCAAATGTTTGTCTTTTTGCATGTGGTTATGTGCTTTTATGCTGCAAATCGATCAATTTCAGTATTCTGCTAAGAGATTTTAATATTAGTGTAACTGGATAAGCCTTTCTTGATTGGTTAACTATTATGTTTTTAATATGTGATTGTCCAACCTCTGTCGGTTGGCTTTTTTAAAAAAAATGAGATATGTTCCAATATCCCACACCAGGAAAGAATCCACAATCATTTAAAAATGCTTGTAAATGAAGTTTGTAATAGTTGTCTTTGAGGGATTTCTCTGCAGACGGTGGAATCTTACTATTTGAAATGCTTTGGAAGGAAAAGGTTTCTCATTGGACCTTTATAAGGCCATCCTGCAACATTCATAAGTTTTGCTTGGTTAAAAATG
This sequence comes from Avicennia marina, assembly GCA_019155195.1. NCBI lineage: Eukaryota > Viridiplantae > Streptophyta > Magnoliopsida > Lamiales > Acanthaceae > Avicennia > Avicennia marina. The sequence goes on along the minus strand of CM032770.1, from coordinate 604,935 downwards.
TTGAACTTAGTCTAATTGTTGTTTTTCTGTAGCTCCTATTTATCAGGGCTAAAACATGTTGTCTTTTAACAGAGAATGCATGTGCTGTCCTCTTTTAGGGGATATATTGCATTGTTTAGAGTTTAAAGTTTCCACTGTATACTCACAGATTAATGGGCTACCTGCTTGGAAATTTTTGTTCGGAATCTGTTGTCCACAACTCTTACCGCGGAAACAACACTAATGTATTTTGCAAATTTTAGAATTTGATAGTTAAAAATGTTAACAATACATATTTTCTTTATTTTTTGATAAAAGTATTAGATGGTTCTAATACTTAATTGTATTGCATAACTATCTTTGTGTTTGGAAGAATAATTACATAATTTTATTGCTGCATAACTGTTGATTGGATAATGATTTTATGATTTTATTTGATAAGAAAGTGAGAATTTGCCGAAGTTCTTTGTGGAGAATACCTATGGAAGGGGAGATAAATGCTGGGCAGCAAAGGAGTGCTTGTTGGGTTGGAACAAGTGAAATTGGTTGTTTTGACTTCTGTCGTCTAAAGGTCTTACACAATTGGTGCCATCTTTTGAGGCTAAATATAGTTGCTTGACTCTATTCTGAATGACCATTGGGCTTCTGAGTCTTTGTGAATAGAAACAAATTTCTGAACTTAAATACTAATAAATATAGAAAATCAATCTCTTTACTGCGTTATCCTGTTAAGATATGACAAATGTTCTGACGTAGAAGTCAATTGTCTTGGATAACTACACGCTTCAAACAAATTTTAGCCAGTATGCATTTTCTATATGATTAATGTGCTTTAGAATACTTGATTTGGCTATGACAGTTTGTTTTGTGCTCTAAGATGCACAGGAACAAACGAAGTGTATCCTCTCTGTTTTTTTTCTTCTTTTATCTTTCAGGGAGGACCTTCAAGTGACTAACTGAGATCCAACAGGATGTGGAATTGTGTAACTGAATAAGATAAGAATAGGAGTTGTGCAAATATAACTCAAAGAAATAACAGTGTGGCTAAATTGTTTTTGAATGCAAGGCAGTCTCATCCTTTCCACATATAATTAATTGTTAAGTTTTTCACCAGCAATATTTTAATTATTGAAAGGGATCAAATCAAAATAAAATAGTGTCTTCGAGTTCTGATGGGTTGCATATATCTGGAAAATCTCAATTATAATTGACTATGATGTGCGAGTAAGTCTGTGCTCTGGGGAATTTAGTGTCGACCAAAACAGCATCCTTAGTATTCCATTTCACCATTAGTTATATGCTTTTTGTAGTAGGAAAATGTCTCATCATTTAACGTGTACTACATTTTAAGTGACAATGCTTGCATGCACCATGATAGCTTGAAAATGATTATTGATATTCATTCCCAATGTTGGTTTAATTGTGTTATACCCTATATAAATATTGTGCTTAGATTATCCACTGACATGCAAAATTACTTGTTACTCTTTTGCTGAGAAGGATAATGAAATTAGTATTTCTTTTCTGGTAGCTTGAATCTGTAGTGCTTGCAGAATAACATTCACACTTTGCATAAAGGGATTTTGGACATAATAATCTCTGCAAATCTTACTATCAGGGGCATATCAGGAAGTTCGTTTTTCTCCCGGTTCTATGAAATTTCCTTGTCTTAAACTTCTTTCTTATTTATCTAGAAAATCGTGCATGTATGTTTGTTTGCATTTTTCTCCCAGTTATTTTTCATCATTCTTTAGCTCTTTTTCTGTTGTGCATTTGAATCAGGCCCTTTTGGTTTCTGGTAGCAGCAACGGCTTACTTGTGACTTGGCATGTAAACTATGGTCAAGATTCTAGGGAACTTGTGCCTAAGCTAATCCAAAAAGAAATCATCATCATATTGACCCATTATTTTTTTCTCATGTTCTAAGGGCAGTTTGTTCCGTATTGCTGCATTGCTGATTTTTATGATTGGTGTAATGACCTTTGATCTTCTTACAACATTTGTAGGCACACGATGGTGGGGTTGTTGCTGTTGAGCTTTCTCATGTGGTTGGTGCCCCTCCACTGCTCATTACAATTGGTGCAGAAAAGACTTAGGCTATCTGGGACAGAGTGTCATTTAAGGTTCAAAATGAATTTCCTATTTGCGATATTATTAAAATAAGAAGTCAGCAGCCAATCCCTTCCCTCCAAATTAACCTCCCTCTCATTTCATTCTAGGAATTGTGTCGGATAAAACCTGTTCCCAAGTTGGCTTGCCATAGTGTGGCGTCATGGTGCCACCCTCGAGCTCCAAATCTTGATATCTTGACATGCGTTAAAGATTCCCATATATGTTATTCATATTATTTTGCAATATACCTTCACAAGTTGTACATGGTGTCATCCATTTTGTTCTTTATCATATGGGAATCGAGTAATGATATTCTTTTAACTTGACAAATAATCGTTGATTATTGATGCTTCTTATTTTATCTTAATTCTTGTTTATTGGAAAATTTTAATTTTGCATCAAATCTTTAATGGGCGATTGAGCATCCTACTTATTCAGCTTTAACAAGGCCATTATGTGAACTCTCTTCATTAGTCCCACCCTAGCTGCTTGCATCTCACAAGAAGCTTAGAGTATGATTTTAATATAAATTTAATTTTTGTTGAGTTTGATCATCAGTGAGTTGATCTTTGGAAATCAGTTCCTTTTAAGCATGTATGTCATAATGGGATGCAGGTTTATTCCATGGTTGCGCATACATTACAACCCCATCTTGTTGCAACTGGAACCAACCTTGGCATCCTTGTCTGTGAATATGATGCTAAAGCACTGCCACCTGTTGCTCCATTGCCAGCAACACCAGGAAACCAAGAACATGCCTCTGTGTATCTAGTTGAAAGGGAATTGAAACTGTTGCAATTTCAATTATCTAAGCCCAGAAATCCAACTCTAGAAAACAACTTGAATGATGCAGGAAGAGCAGAAGTGACACGCCAGAACAGCTCCACATGATGCCAAGTAAAAAGCATATTAGTACTCCCATTTCACATGCTTCATACTCGGTTCTTTCTGTGAGCAGTTCAGGAAAGTAAGTAGCATCTTATTTCCATTACCTAGGAACAGTCTTACAGCTCAAGCCTTGATCTTTCTTGACTCATTGTATAGTCAACTCTGCAGGAAAATTGCAAGTTATTTCAAGCTATTATGTATCCAATTCTCTATGCATTTGTCCATGCTTCTGCATCAGTAACAAAATGTTTGATATTTTTGCCTTTCATTTGTCATTTATGCAGGTACCTTGCCATTGCGTGGCCTGATATTCCCTACTTCTCATTTTATAATGTCAGTGATTGGTCGATTGTCGATTCAGGCAATGCAAGACTCTTGGCTTGGGATACTTGCAGAGACAGATTTGCCTTGCTGGAGTCTGCATACCTCCTAGAATGCCTATAATCCCCAAAGGTAGCTCAACAAGAAAAGCAAAGGAAGCTGCGGCTGCTGCTGCAGCTTCCTCCACTAACGTTCAAGTTCACTTACTTCTGATGATGGAACATCAAACATATTAATGAGGTCAGTTGGTAGTAGCAGTGAACCCATTACTGGTTTGCATGGAGGAGCACTATTTGGTGTTACCTGTCGAGCATCTAGAAGGATAAGCCCATTTAGTTCTGCTTCATCATTCCACTCTATGCCCTCGTCAGGATTTGGAAGTGCTTCCTTTTCTATAGATGATGGTTATTATTCACAAAAATCCTCTGCTGAGGCTACACCTCTAAATTTTCAGTTATATAGCTGGGAAACCTTTCAACCAGTGGGAGGCCTTCTACCTCAACCAGAATGGACAGCATGGGGCTAAACTGTCGAGTATTGTGCTTTTGCCTAACAACAGAATATCGTTATATCTGCCTTGCGCCCTCTGTTTCGGTACTTAGGGGATGTGGCAATGCCATTGGCTACTGGGGCAGTTTGGCACAGAAGACAGTTATTTGTTACTACCCCTACCACAATCGAGTGTGTTTTTGTGGATGCCATTGTCATAGAAACAAAAAGAAGGAAAGAAGAGATGCGTCTTAAAGAGGTACAGTCAAGGAGAGAATTGGCACTAATAGCAGTTGATAGCCAGCAATCAGCACCAGAAGAGAGGATAAAATTGAGACCTCCCTTGTTACAAGTTGTCAGACTGGCTTCTTTTCAGCATCCTCCTTCTATACCTCCTTTCTTAACATTTGCCTAAACAATCTAAAGTTGAGAGTGATGATTCACCCGTACTGAAAGAGATGGAAGGAAGGAAAGTCAATGAGGTTGCTGTCGGTGGTGGTGGGGTTGCGGTGGCAGTTACGAGATTTCCAGCTGAACAAAAAAGACCAATTGGAACTCTTGTTCTTGTAAGGGTGAGAGATGGTGCCCTCTGGCTAATTGACAGGTGCATGTGTGCCCATGCAATATCACTTAGCCATCCTGGTATTCGGTGTCGGTGTCTTGCAGCCTATGGGGATGCTGTTAGTGCAGTAAAATGGGCAAGTAGGCTTGGCAGAGAACATCATGATCATTTGGCACAGTTTATGCTTGGGATGGGATGCCACTGAAGCCCTTCACTTGCTTGGCATATCCAAGAGGCTAGAGTTTGATCTAGCAATGCAGAGTAATGATCCGAAAAGAGCTCTTCAGTGCGTTCTAACAATAAGCAACAGAAGGGGTATAGGACAGGAAACTTTGGGGTTGGACTTCAATGACATTATGAATTTTTCGTCAAAGAAGGAAACTGTTGTGGATGTCGTTCAAAGGGTAGTTAAATTTGCTAAGGAGTTTCTTGACCTTATTGATGCTGCTGATGCAACTGGACAAGCAGACATTGCTCGTGAAGCTCTTAAGAGGTTAGGTGCTGCAGGTTCTGTCATAGGAGCTTTAAAAAGCCACGAGTTGAGAGGGCTTGCTTTACATCTAGCAAATCATGGGGGTTAACAG